>JAAGNO010010004.1:0-31347 GCA_033439905.1 Ceryle rudis | reverse complement strand
TTTTATTTTTCTATTTTAGATTTAATTTTTATTTTGTAGAATTAAATTAATAACAAACTAAATGACCGGGCATTAATTTTGTCTCAATAGTATTTTCAATCTCTAGAATAGAGTATATGATACGACATCCTTCACATACTCCTTTGTAACACAATATGCTTGTGTAGTTCCCTCCACAGGAGCTGGAGCCAGCGCTGCGCATGCTTCCCAGAAGGATTCTCTTTTATTTACCTGCAGTACCAGTACATACTAACCAAGCGCTAAACCAGGCGGTCCTGGTGGTCTTGTGTTTGAGACGTACATAGTGACTTACTTCCCTAGCACTTTAAGGAAGCTGTGAATGGAAGAAGTGAAAGTTGGGAAAAACATATGTTTGGTTTTTTGTTTTTATTTCTTTTTCCTCTGTCCTTTCCTTCTGAAGGTTATTTTCACATCCAGTGTTAGAATTTTTTATTTTTTTGCTTAAAGAAGGAAGATCGGCAATCCGTTCTCATTCCCCAGGAAGGAGGCAGGAGGGAGTAGGCAATACCAGTTAAATGTTCTTTTGACAGGACTTAAGATGAATGCAAAAAAAAGCATCAAGCTCCTTGTGTGTGTGTACTTGGGGAGCAGGAGTGTTTTGATAGCGAAAGTGCTCGTATTACAGGCTGCTAATAGGGTCACATATGCTGAATGTAGGTAACACATCAGGACTTGTCTTAAGAGAAAGTCATTATTTTACTACATCTTAAGATAGTGATCTGTATATACTGACGTCTGATTGCTTTTCAGGCAAAGGAGTCCAATTCTTCATGTAATTGTTTTTAAAAATACGCTAAAATTTTCGGTATAGTGCTGAATGTACTTTACACTGGAGTTTTTAAACCCCTGAAATTGTGTTTTGCTAAGGAAACTGCTGACAGCTCTTGTGTGTCAGCCCCAGTGGCACCGCTGTAATTCCTGTTTAACCCACCTCCGTACCGCTGTTTCCCGAACTTGAATGGTGTTGCTGACATCATCGCTGTTGCACTGCGGTGTCTATAAATATCTGTGGTTGTATATTCCCATACAAATTTTAGTGTACCCTTTGTGTAATTTGTATCATCTGGGGAAGGCTAATCATTTTAGATTGAAGGATAAGAGCAGTAAGTTTGTTTTAATTATTGTTGATCCTACATTTAATTTTTTGTTGGCTTTTTTTTTAAATACCACCACAATGGCACAGTGCGGAGAAACATTTGTTGATTATTTATTTTAGTTAAACGTAAACTGATGAGTGGCTTTCTAAAGTTAGTCTTACAGCATAAAAGTACAGTGGCAGATGCCTTCGGGACAGTTAAGATCCGCTGTTTTGGAGACACCTTGGCCGTGACGCACTGCCCTGGCTGTCCGGAAGGCCAAGGTGCTGTTCTTCTGCCCACACCGCCTGGAAGGTTGGCTCTGCCCAACCTTATCAGCCGGTGCAGGCAGCGCTGGGAGGGGCCACAGGCAGCAGTGATGTGGGGAATGTTGTCTCTGTGCCCAGCACCCAGGACGAGGCCGGTTATCTGGGGTCGGCCTGGACACTCGTCTACATCCCAGTATAAGCTGTATTCTTCACATTAAAACAGAAAGCGCCGCTTCTTGTTGGCGTTTCTCTTGCAAAGGGCACAGGCTTGTGTCCTGGATGCCTTCGAATGATGTAGTTGAACCAAGAAGGCCTAGAAACATCTTGGAGAATTGCTTCAAAGGGGGTAGTGCAGTTGGAGCGTGAAAACATCGGAGGTAGACTGCGTCGTTCTGCAGCATCGATGACTTTTGAGTTCAGAGCTCCCCAGTGACTGCCGATCGCGCTCTGGCTGAGCACAGACTTGCTGACGTCAGCTGATCTGCTGCAGGAAAGAACAGTCTATTATTGCTAGACCAAAGCACTTCTTTTACAATTGACTAGCTCGACTTACTGTAGCTATAAAAGGAGCCTTTCTTTTAACGAATTCCAGCAAAAAGATGAGCCAGCTTGCGTGACATGTGTGGTGAGAGGCAGACCAACTACAAGGCGAAATTACAAGAGGTCTCCAATTTGTTTTTTTAAAACGTAAAAATAATTTAAATGATAATTTTAATAATTTACACATCTGCATAATTTAATAATAATAAAAAACCCCACTTAATGTAAAGTTACTTTAAAACACTGGGCATGTGGGGGTTATTTTGAATACTGAAATCTGTCAGCAAAAGGCACTACAGGATTTCAAAGACTGAGTAGGATTCCATTTTCTCCCAGTAATGCCCATAACCAGAGTTAAGTGGAGAGACAGGCTGCAGTCCTGCAGTGCCAACTGCCACTTTGTTATTACTGAATGCCATTCAGTTTAAAAGAAGGGTTGTCCAAATTCAAACAGTGAACGGCACAGGAAAGGAAGTTTGTAGCAGTAACTTGCTCTCCTAGAGGGAAATGGCTGTTTGAAACAGGGCTTGAAAAAACAACTGCCTTCTCAGGAAAACAGATCTCTAGCTGAGCTCAAGTTATGTTCAGGGTTTTGATCTTTTAATACTCGGATACACTAATCAAATGGAGCCTTTGGCACCACTGCCAGATGAAACCTGGACTTCATTTATATAATACAGTCTACACAGAGTTGGTTGGGTTTTTTTTCCTTGCTCTCTTCTGACAATAATGAGTGAAACGCCCGGGCCTGGAAGAGAAAGCAAAGTTGCATTTTCCTTCCGTCCTTAAACTGCCGCAATGCAGTTGGGGCTCAGAGTTCACAGGAGTAACACCCGCTGTTGAAATGGCTGTCCTCTCGCAGGGTGGGACTGTTGGGAGATTGCTCAGGAATGTGAGAGTTCGCCCCCATATGTTCCTTTCTATCAGCTGGTCCCTTTACAAATGCTTGGAGACCAAACAGAAAACACGGCTGTATAAATTGCTTTCCAACCTGTGGAGGTTTTTGTACAACTATGCAAGACGTGTCTAATAAAGCGTGAGGCTAACTAATGACTAAATAACAATTTAATATTCAACTATGTATTTTAAGAGGTTAGTTCTTTCTTTTAGTATGCAGTCGTAGACTGAGTTTATTCCCTGTCTTTGATAGGTCTGATAAGAAGTATATTTAGCTTGACGCTTACAGAATTTATAATAGAAGCATGAAGTGATCTGTACATGTAAACACTTGTACATCAAGACATTAAATGCGTAATTGTTCAAGCACGGAATGTTTGTTACAGCAGCTTCGTGATCTACTCAGCTGTCAAATAAGTGGGTAAATATCCAAACTGCAATGACAAGAATGATACTACTTTTAAAATTTGTGTTACAGGTCTGTTCTCATGCACAGATCTCTTATTGAAAAGCAAATTGCTTTATGAAAGTTTAGGAACTGAAAATTAACAGTTATACCAACTTTAATAGGAAGGAGAGAAAGCAGAGCAGTAGTCAGTTCTTTGCTGTCCGTGGGAACAACAGTTTTTAGTGTGTAAAGGGGTTTTCGGTCGAAGTGGTCAGTGCAAGATCATGTTAGACAAAAATGCTCCTTGACTGACTTTCCTAAGGTCAAATCTGTGAGGCACCGTGAGCCTCTGGATTGGCTTTTGAAAGGCTGTGTAGGGAGTGGCAGCGTGCGTTTGTAACTTTATTGTCTGAGAGAACAAAGAGGAGATGTGTCACATAGTTGTGTGTGTACAATATATGTATATACATGTGGACCGGTTAGCTATTATTTAAAGGACAGTAATATTCTTGCTTTTTATTTAAAAGACTCAATATAGATAAATTGATGTTTCCAGATTTTATATGTTGTACCAGAAACATTTTATGTCTGTGTATCTCCATATATATGTGTGCACAAAGCCACATTTTTAGCATTTGTATCAGACACTCGCATGCTACAGTTTGAGATGACGTGGCCTTTATATGACAGCAGACGTATTTTTCCAGAACAACTAAATGCTAAATATCTTTGTAAATGTTCCTTTCCTGTTGTTTTCTGCTAGAAGTGTGCTTTTATTTATATGTATAATTTTTATATACATACCTGCAGAGTAAGACTGTATGTAAACCACATACAAGTTTAAAAAGCAGGGGTTTCTTTCATGGATCTCTTTCTACCTGACAACTGTTTTATTGTACAAACAAAATTTCTTATTTTAATTTTTTTTGACTTTCAGAAAATGGATCCAAGTGGTGTAAAAGTGTTGGAAACAGCAGAAGATATCCAAGAAAGGCGTCAACAAGTTTTGGACCGTTACCACAGGTTCAAGGAACTATCTTCTCTAAGGCGCCAAAAACTTGAAGATTCGTATCGATTCCAGTTTTTCCAGCGTGATGCAGATGAGCTTGAAAAATGGATCCAAGAGAAACTGCAGATAGCATCTGATGAAAATTACAAAGACCCAAGCAATTTACAGGCAAGTCCTGCTGCCTTTTTATCTTTCCTGTACTATTAATTTTAGGACGTACCAGGTCGACTGGGATAGACAGAACAAACGCAGAACTGTAACTTGATCTGAGAGTGCTGAAGAAAGACAAATGCAAAGCGTCCTTCAAAAGCCTGCTTTCTTTGCTGATATAATTGGAATATTGCTAATAATTTCTAATGGTGCTAAATCAGCATAGAAAAGGTTACTCTGTGTAATGTAGTGTAAGCCTGGTGTTGTTTAATCCTAGAATTTGTTGGACACGTTGGCTCTGTAAATAAACCTGAATTAAGTCTTATTGTTTCCATAAAAAAAAAAAAAGCTATTTCTAGTAAATAAACTTCTGTGGGTGGAATGAGTTGATGGGTTCTCAGATGTTTGAACACTGATGTACAAGAGAAAGTGCAACAATGAAATAACTGAAATTGGGATGTTTGAATCCACCCATGAAATACATATTACGTCTGATTTCAGAGGGGCTATTTCATTGTTTGTCAGGACTGAATATGCATGAAATGCACTGAAAACCTTGATGCTGGGAAGTGTGGAGGAGAGCTGTGCACTAAATCTCAGTCATGTTCTGTGATATTTCATTTGTAGGGGAAGCTGCAGAAGCACCAAGCCTTTGAAGCTGAGGTGCAGGCCAATTCAGGGGCTATTGTTAAACTGGATGAGACTGGAAATCAGATGATTAATGAAGGCCATTTTGCATCTGAAACCATAAGAGTGAGTGTTAAAACTTCTTTTTCTTTCTTTTTTTTTTTTTTTGCTTCTTACAGGCTTGTCCTCAAATGCTTTGTGCAGATAGCACAGATAGCTCTGTGTTCCAAAACACTTTTAAAAATTCTAGAGTATTTGATTAGTGAAATCATGAGAGATCTTGTATTTTTAAGGCTTACAGATGTTTTTCTCTTTCATGAGCACTCAGCTCATATGTTTTCTTGGATCCAGTTTTGAGGTGAGCTGTCTGCCAGTAGAGTCCAGGAACTCGCACTGGAAAATCATCAGTAATGCTAAGATGTGTTGAAAGTCACAAGGAAGATAATTAATTACATTACAATGAATTAATTGTGATTCTTCCCAAAATGGCACAATAGCAAGAAGCAGCAAGCTCACGAGACCTGATGTCAGGCGTTTTGACCGCTCCTTTTTTTGCTTATACATAGTATTTTAATTCTGCAATAATTATAAGTAACACAAGCAACCGTACCAGTAAACTTCAGACATCTCATTCCAATGTACACTCGTCTGTGTACTCCACCAGTAAACACTTACTTTTGTTCTGCATACCAGCTTCTTCTCTAGGACTCATGTTATTAGATCTGCTGCTTCTGGCTCTGTCAGTGTTGTTTATGGGTGTGTTTTTCTTTAATGCAAAGAAGTAATTTAGAACTTGTTCCTTTATAAGATTTGGATGTGAACTGTTAGAAACGTTCAAAAGGAGAGCTCTTGTGATATTTTTGTAATGATTATCAAACTTAACTGATATGTTCATCATTTCACCGTAATTAAGAAAAGAGGGTGACTAAGAAAAGCAGACTTTTTTATACATCATGTAATATAAAAACTCTAAGGTAATGATTGTTTTAGAAATGTCATTGTGATGGTATAATCTTCACCACCAATAGGAAAAAAAATTGTTTTGCAGTTGGGTGATCTTAAATAATACTGTGCTTTAGCTGTTCAAAGTAAGTTATTTGTGTGGTAATTTTCCTTTCAATGGTTCAGTCTTTCACGCCGTACCGGACTGCACAGCGCCCAATAGTAACAGCTACCCAAGTTGGGTCCCACATACGAGTAGGTGAAACTTTTGGCTGTGCAGTGCAACTTCTTTTTGCAACATCTTCCTTCTTCCTTGGTTGACAGCTTGCACTCTCCTTTTGGGCAGTGCTAGGAGACAGCGTGAGCTCTTTCCTCCTTTGAAACCTACCTAACTGAACTGTCTAAGTGGATTAAATGGGTATCCGCCCATGCTGATGTTCAAAAGCTTCTCTGGCGTGACTTTCAAGTTTCAGATCTTGATGAGCAAAGCGTTATAGATGATGGGTGGAGCAGATACTTTCCTGTTTCGCAAGCTGTGTGCCTGTGTGGGAGTGTGGTTTTTCTCTTATTTGTCTGCAGAATTTATGATTGCTCCCAACAGTTTTGAAAGGCAAAAGTGCAGCCAGAGAGAGACTCAATATTAAAGCAAGTAATTGCTCCTGGTATTTCAGTATTGTGTTACTTCACAGTGGTGTCTAAATAGATTAAGTGATTAAGAGAAATGGTTAAAATACTGTAAAGTGGCACAATTTTGACTTGAAATAAAATGTGCCATCTTTAAGTAACAATAAATCCCCAAACGAAGATGTGATTCACTTGCTGGGGGTTGACTTCCATCTAAAAGACTGAACATTTGAAGGGAACAGGAGCAAATTGTTGGTCTGACTTCACACTAACATAGCTTTTAAATCAAATTTTATCTCAAAATGTTTACTTCATAGTTATGTAAACATAACTATTTGAGCACTTAATTAATAAGTGTGTAAATATTCAGTAATTTCTAATTTTGTATTGTTACTTCATTTTACATCATTTGAAAACTAATGACTGGAGGTTAAATTATTACAAGGTTTGTCCACCCTTTGTCTAAAGTCAGATTAGGATGTACAACTTCAGGGGGGTAAAAGAAAAGGTCAGGGATGGAATAAATCTAAAATCTTCTCCGATACAGGATTTTAATAACAACATCCTACTGTTCTAGACTCGGCTGCAGGAGCTGCACCGACTGTGGGAGTTGCTGTTGGAAAAGATGAGAGAGAAGGGAGTCAAACTGCTGCAAGCACAGAAGCTGGTGCAATACTTACGGGAATGTGAAGATGTCTTGGACTGGATCAATGACAAGGTATATTGTTACCTGCCTTTATTGTGTTCTTGATGGGAAATTTGATATATGTGTGTGTGGAAATTTTCTGTCAACGCATAGTTGTTGCAGTTCAGGTAGTCACAGAGAGCTTTTAAAGGCACCTATATGTTTTATTTAGTTTATTTATATTGCATAAGCAGTAGGGATGCAATATACTATTCCTTCTTTGGCAGCCACAAGAAAAGGTTACTAGACTAAGAGAAAGGCAGCAGGTTGGAAAGCATGGTTAAACACAGTCGATTATTTCTTTGCTTTGAGGAGACCTTCTCGCAGTAGTCAAATTCAAGTTTCCTGTAAGGGAAATCTACAGCATGTAAAAGCAAATGGGTTTTACGAGTGTTCTAAATGATCTGTTATAGAAGTCGCCAGTCTAACCAGCAAGCAGCATGTACATTGTTACTTAATGTTCGGAGTATCTTTAGATATACATGGTAAGGACATTAGCTTCAGGACAACTGTTGGCTCTTGATACTTTGAACTCTGAGGAAACAGACCACAAACCACACTATCAAGAAAAAAAGCCACAAAATGATCATACAGGTTTTCTTAATGATGGTTTGCTGTTTCATGTCACTGTGGGTTCGAACTGTGAACCCTGCATAACTGTTACTGAATATGACAGTGCAGTTTTATAAAGAAATCTTGCATCAGAAGCCTACAGCCAATGCCCATAAAGAATCTGAAAATGTAAACAAATTCTGGTCACCATGCGTACTCTGAAATAGCATGGGCAATTATTTTGTGGTTTTAAAAAGTATGTTTTTTCTGTGCATGTTTTCTTTCTTCTTGTAGCGGCAATAATCATGCACAGAAAACTTCTGATAGAAGAGTTAGTTATGTTCAATCAAGATGAAAAAAGTGATCCTGCATGTTTTCTGTAGTAATGGAAACGTGTTGAGGGGGGAGTGGATTTTAATGGATGAAACTTTGTAGATTTAAATATGACTTTAACCTTTTGTCCTGTTTGAGCTATGCAAAATTAGAATGGTTTGCTTCTTGATTTTTAGTAGTGATTTCTCACAGGATATACTGAAATTTACTTTTGTTTGTTTGTTTCTTGATGTGTTAGGAAGCAATAGTGACCTCAGAAGAGCTTGGGCAGGACTTAGAGCATGTTGAGGTTTTGCAAAAGAAATTTGAAGAGTTCCAGACAGACCTTGCAGCTCATGAGGAAAGAGTAAATGAAGTGAACCAATTTGCTGGCAAACTTATCCAGGTAAACATTCCTGTGTGTTCAGAATATCTCCTGGCAAGTCTGGTAAAATACAGTAAGCTTTTACCTGTAGTTTCCTCTTTTCTTCCCTCTGGTTTGGTAGCAGATCTTTAAGCTTTACTATCTCTATGTGCCTAGACACTTGGCTATCTTAATCTTAAATGCTCATCCTTTGATTCACTTGTTCTTCTGCTGAACAGCTGGAGTAACTGACCCAGCTGAGAACATTCCTGACAATGTGGAGAGTAGTGATTAGGAAGAGAAACTGTTGTATTTAGGGTTAAATGTATTTCCCTTGGACAACCAGGATTAATATATCTTCTCTGCTGGGGCTTGATCAAGCATGGAGACAAGGCAGGAAGTATTGCATTCCAGAAAAAAAAAATAGTGTTTACAGCCTTCTTCCCGTTGACTGGTTAGAACGGGGAAACTTAAACTGCTACAAGAGTAGTGAATGTTTACACAGTGAGATTTCGGGGAAACTATCGAACTGAGTAATCATCTGGAAAGTACAGTAATTATAAATTGATCTCTTGCAAACCAGCGGTGTTTCAAGGTTTTGTCAATGAATGTAAAACCACAGAACATATGAAATAGCACTTTTCCTTTGCTCACTAGGAGCAACACCCTGAAGAGGAACTGATAAAGTCCAAACAGGATGAAGTAAATGCCAGCTGGCAGCGTCTTAAGGGGCTTGCCCTTCAGAGGCAAGGAAAACTCTTTGGGGCAGCTGAAGTTCAGCGCTTCAACAGGTACGATCTTGACTGGATCTGCTGAAGGGATGTAATATTTGTGTGGATGTTTAATGAGGCATTTGGCTGCATACAGTAGTATGAGAAAAGCTACTGTTGTCTGTTCTGTTTGTGCTTTTACTTGTCCTCCTGATTTGTTGAATGAGGACCTTGTTCTAGAATTACCTTAGAATAGTCATTTAATCTTTCCAACGCTTGGTAGTTTTGTTCATTCCTGCTAATGGCAGTACTGCTTTCCTTTCTTCAGGGCTTTTTCCCTCAGTTCTATCCTAGACAAGCTTTAAAAGGACTCTGGTTTTAGCTGACAGATGGATGTCAGTCCAGTTGTTCCGGGGGTCTTTGAGCAGTGTCTTTTTCTCGTCTCCATCTACAGCATTTTGAGATTTGCTGTAATTAAATCAGAAAAGGGTGCAGAGTGGGAAATGGACCTACTGGTGATGGTGCTCAGTGGTCCTAAAATTCCTTGATCTCACCTGGTGGCACCATCTGAGAAATGGCCAGCCAGTATACTTCAAGGTTTTTTGAGATTTAAAAAAAAGAAGTCCAATTTCTTTTAGGGCTTTGGGTTTGGGTTTTTTTTTTTTTTTTTTTTAGAGGTTGACTATAGTTGGCTGCAGTGTTTATATATTTGGGTTTACATACCAGTACATCTAGCATACAGACAGGAAAACATCCCACTTTCTTCCTTTTTCCATACAAGACTGCTTTCAATTTGTGCTTTGTTTTGAAGGGATGTGGATGAAACAATCAGCTGGATTAAGGAGAAAGGGCAGTTGATGGCCTCAGATGATTTTGGAAGAGACTTGGCCAGTGTGCAGGCTTTATTGCGTAAGCATGAGGGCCTGGAAAGAGATCTTGCCGCTCTGGAAGATAAGGTAACCATATGAGATGCATTTTACCTACAATTTAAATGAGGTTACCTGCTGGTAAAAGACAAGAAGCTTACTCACTGTTTCTGACTGGGTTTAGGTTAAGGCCCTTTGTGCAGAAGCCGACCGTCTGCAGCAGTCTCACCCAATAAATGCTTCTCAAATTCAAGTGAAACGGGAGGAGCTGATCGCCAACTGGGAACAGATCCGAACTCTGGCAGCAGAGAGGCATGCTCGCCTTAATGACTCCTACAGGTAGGAACACTGTCATCCTGGAATGACCTTTCTTCCTTATTCAGATTTGAGGAGAAGCAAGGGATGTTGTTTCCAAAATTTTGGTCTGATTTTGGTGTTTTCAGAAGCAGTCTTGCTCGCCAAATGGTATTTTACAGTAACTGTTACTCTAGGAGAATATTTATATAATAAAGACTTACAGCTTTTGGTCAGTGTCTGGATATGGATCAGGTATGGCAATAGACAACTTGATGGTTTAGGAGGTTTGCTTTTTCTCCCATCTGAGTTGATACCTGCATTTTGAAGTACTGATTGTGTTTTAGCTTTGGTGTTTTATGTTTAATAACATGTATCACAAATTATTCACTATAGATGCCTTATGATTCTCTCTGAAGACTCAATTACAGTGGATTGTTTGATGTATTGTCCTAGGCTAAATGAAGTACCCATTTCTGCAATAGTTGCTTTGTTGTTGTGGGATTTGTCTTCATCTGATCTTGTTTCTGTACTAGCCTGGTTGTCTATGAAACATCATCTGTTAGATCCCTTTTGAGAAGCCATAAAGAATAAAGAAACTTGCCCTAATATGGTGGTTAGTTTACATCCTTTCTGGTTTTGTTTTTCTGCTTTTTGTTCCCTCCTATGATGCCAGATTTATGCTAGCAGAGACCCACACGAGTAATCATTCTTCCTCTGCCTTCCCTGTAATAATCACTTCAATTATCAGGAAATTTAAAAGGGAGACAGAAACTGATCACTTCTGCTGATAAGTGTTCAGCACATGCCAAAGGCAATAGTGTAAAGGCATGCTGAAAGGAACCTGAGAATTTGCTGCTTGTTGTTTTAAGGCTGAGGCATGTACAGTTGAAACTTCTGTCAGTTCCTCCCCCAGCCTCCCCCCCACTGTGTTGTGGTTGTGACAGAAGCAGTCCCATGGGCTGTCTTGAAACACTCTGAGAACTATCTTTTCATTTGTCGTCTTCAACATACAAGCTTGTAGTTAGGAATATTCCTATTTTATGCAAAAGATGTCTTTGAGAAATGGATTTTGAACTTTCTTAACTTAAAAGGTTTCTTTTTCTGATTGAGAACGTATTTAGTTGTTTAACGTTCTGATTCCGATTGCATTTTGGTATTGTCTTGTTTCTATCTGAGGAACAGCTTTAATCTTTGTAACCCTTTCTTTGGGGTCGGGAGGGAGAAACTATGCAAACAGATTATTCCCAACCATTTCTTGTGTTGCTTTCCTAAGGCTGCAGCGCTTTCTTGCGGACTTCCGAGACCTCACCAGCTGGGTGACTGAGATGAAGGCTCTGATAAATGCTGATGAGCTTGCCAATGACGTGGCTGGAGCAGAAGCCCTTCTAGATAGACATCAGGAACATAAGGTATGATGGTTATACAGGGTATAATGGCCGAATCCAGCCTGCATTCATCACGCAACTAATACAGTACTAGATTGCTCTCCTGATTTAAAATTTTTACTTTATTTCTTGATAGTAGATAAGTAAGTATTTAGGAACGTTTATGTTGAAATTTTATAAAATAGACCCGCTAGCAGTCAGTTGGTCTAATGGCTGTCTTAGTTCTTCATCATGAGGAATTGCTGTAGGTAAACAGAGTGCAGCTTAAAAACAACCTTTAGTTTCATGTTAACATACAAATTTATACTTTCTATCTGCATTGTAAGGTAATAAGTTTCATCCTAATTCTCAGGTTAAGTGTAATGTATTTAAAGATAGTTGACTGTTTATTATTTGGGTATCCAGACAGTAGCCTCTGTGTTACTTTCAATAGCAGTTTCCATATTCTGACATTCTATTCTAAGACAAATTTTGGTAAAAGCTTATTCACATCCCTTTTCATAGGGAGAAATTGATGCCCATGAAGATAGCTTCAAATCTGCTGACGAGTCTGGCCAGGCTTTGCTTGCTGCTGGGCACTATGCTTCTGATGAAGTTAAAGAAAAGGTAAGTTGAGAGCCACAGCTCCTAGAAGAACTTTTTATCTCTTTCTTCTGTGTCCCTTAATTTAAAAGTTAATTTCTTGTTAAGATTATAAGCTGCAAAGTATCATTCCTCTAGATTACAGGGCTTTTTTCATGTATTTAGGTAGTGTGTGCTTTTCATTCTCAGATTGTCAGCTTCTGCCTGTGTATAAGTAGAAACTATTAGGACTATTAGTACTATCTATTACAAATTATTAATGTGTCTTTCCTCCAAAAGAAAAATGGGTTATCTATCTAAGTTAGGTTTGATATCAGAAGTGTCAGTAAATATTTAGTATTTCTAAATTTTGGGTTTCCAACTAATGGGGCTTCTCATGAAGTCTGTGTGTTAAAACGTTGGTCAATCAGTTCAAATGCCTTGAGTTGAGAGTGGGTCAAAGACATTTCAGAGGCTGGGAAAGCAGAACGATTTGCTTGAAGAGCTCCTCTTATTAGTAGGTCTGCAGCCAAAAAGAGCGATCGTCCCCTAAATATCTCTGTGTAGATTTAATGTGGAAAAGGAGGGGTTTCTGACTGAAGGCAGAAGGTTATAGCTGCTACTCAAACTTGACAAGCTGAGAACAGACTTGTCCTGTGTGAGGAGGTGGACACCAGTGACAGGAGAATGATCCTTTACATAGGAGGTAATTTTCAGTCCAGTGTTAACGGCTTTTTCAGCATCACAACTTGATTTTACATTAAGGTAGAAATGAACCAGAATGTTAAATAAAATTATTATATATTCCTCTTCCCAATCCATCAGCTGACCATCCTCTCAGCTGAAAGATCTGCCTTGCTAGAACTGTGGGAGCTTCGCAGACAACAGTACGAACAGTGCATGGATCTGCAGCTTTTCTACAGGGATACTGAACAAGTTGACAACTGGATGAGCAAGCAAGAGGTGAGTGTGTTCTCCTTGAACTCTCCAGAGTTCAAAAACTAAACGTGAACTAGTGAGCAGGGTGCTGTGCAGAGTTAGTTATCTGACCGCCCAAACTGCTGCTATGTCTGTTTCCATCTAATGCTGAAACTATTAGTTGTGACAGTTTGGCTTGAGATTGCTTTTTTTGTCTGTTAACTCTTGTAAAATGCTTTTTGAATAAGAAGCTAAGAATAATAATCCTTAACCTTTGGCTGTTAGAGGTATACAGAGAACACCATCCCAATCGATCACCCTTTACTAAAATAATACCATATTGTAAGAAACATCACTGCCCGTGCTTGAGTTGACTTAGAGCAGCTGAGTGTGGAAACGTAATGTCTTTCATTTCCTTACTTTAGGCATTTCTGCTGAATGAAGACCTTGGTGATTCTCTGGATAGTGTGGAGGCTCTTCTAAAGAAGCATGAAGACTTTGAGAAATCCCTAAGTGCCCAAGAGGAGAAAATCACAGTAAGACATTTACATTAGTGACCACTGACTGGGCAGGAAATCAAATGAGTGAATTTGTTGACTGGGGAGGAGACACTGCTGGGATGGCAGAGAAGGATGAGGTTTGCCGTGCAGAATGATTCACTGTTATGTGAGATGTGTTATCTCTCACATACGTATATTGTGTCTAAAATGGAAACTAGGGGAAAAGGTAGGACAGGGCTCAATTGCTGCCTCAGAAACCTGAGTAACCCAGTGCTTATATATTATGCCAGCACACGTGTGGGTAAATATTTATCCAAAATCTGTGCTCTTCCACATGTAAGACGATGGTACAAGTGAAAAAGGGTTTAAAAATAGCTATCTTAATGGCTTTCTGTTAGCTTTACTGTGATAAACTTTTGAGAAGTAATCCACTAAGTAAAGTCACACAATTTCTTTCACACCAAGTAAACAGAAACCTGTTTTCTCTATAGGCATTAGATGAGTTTGCTACTAAATTGATTCAGAATAACCATTATGCCATGGATGACGTTGCTACACGCAGAGATGCTGTAAGTATCTAAAGTAGGTTTGGACTGTAGACTTTGAATCACGTTCTGCTTTATTATTCTAAATGGCATGACTACCATATAGGTGAAGTCAGCAGAGCTCTCTCAGAAGTACTAATAAAGTGATGGTTCTTACAAGCTTGAAGAATTTAAAAACTTTTAACTTCTTTTTCCAGCTGCTGAGCCGCAGAAATGCCCTTCACGAAAGAGCTATGTACCGCCGGGCTCAACTGGCGGATTCTTTCCATCTGCAGCAGTTTTTCCGAGACTCGGATGAGCTAAAGAGTTGGGTCAATGAAAAAATGAAGACTGCAACAGATGAGGCGTACAAGGTAAACAGAAAGTTGAATGTTACAGTAATTTTAAGGCAATACCAGGCTTAATCTAATCAGCGTAACGATATGAAGCAGTGCCAGCCAAAATGCTGCTGCTAGGAGGCAGTATATGAATACTGCAGGAGGAATTGTAATTTCTTCCTGACCCCAGGGGGGATTTGCCCATCATACTGTAATCATGCTTATTCAGTAACTTAAGTGTTCTGATTTCAGAGGCATATACTTGGCACCAAATCCTCTAGTGACATCTTGGTGTGTGTAGGAATGTAGTCCAATTTCAAAAATTCTTCAGAGACCTATAGATACTAATTTTGGATTTTAAAGCTTTTTTCTTTATTCCATCTGTAGGATCCATCAAACTTGCAAGGTAAAGTTCAGAAACATCAGGCTTTTGAAGCGGAGCTTTCTGCTAATCAAAGTCGTATCGATGCCCTGGAGAAAGCTGGCCAGAAGCTGATTGATGTCAATCACTATGCATCCGATGAAGTGGCAGCTCGCATGAATGAAGTCATCAGCTTGTGGAAAAAACTTCTGGAGGCCACTGAGCTCAAAGGTATGACTTGCTCAGAAGAATACAGGCAATTATTTTTCTAGAGAGTTTAGCTGGGAGAAGACAGGAGCTGAATTAAATGAAGTGGGAAAACCTAAGTCATCTTTTCCTCTTTCTTGATCAGGTATAAAACTGCGTGAAGCCAATCAACAGCAGCAGTTTAATCGCAATGTGGAGGACATTGAACTGTGGCTGTATGAAGTAGAGGGTCACTTGGCTTCTGATGATTATGGAAAAGATCTCACTAATGTTCAGAATCTTCAGAAGAAACATGCTCTGCTAGAGGCAGATGTTGCTGCCCATCAGGTAAGGCAAATAATTTTTCTCCCTGCCCTTTTAGATCTGCTCACTCAAGAGTAGTCACTCCAGAGACCATAGCAGGTCTGTAAGGTTGTAGTTTTTGAAGCTTTGGACCTTACAGTTTATTTATTGGAAATTATTTTGAACTGAAACATAAATTCTATGTCTCTAAGAACAATATCTTCACAACCTTGACAAAAAAATAAGCTTTTTGAGAAAATAATTCCATACCGTCACCTGCTGACAGCACAGCATCATTGTGTACTGTGAATACCAACTTCAAAATGTGCTGTGCTTTGTGTAGGAAATAATTCCTTCTTTGATTCTCCATTTGCAAACAGCTTATTCTTGTTCAGTTTGGTTTAATACAGCTCTAAGAAATGGAGAGGAGATAGAGCAGATCAGTTTTTAAATGCGGAACTTTACAGCAAATAGTTATTTCATTTGCAAATGATCTTGCAAATCCACAGCAAGAAAATCAACAAAATCTGGGTTCCTACAACTGGAATTATCAGTTGTTAACAATTGAAAAATGGTTTGTCCAGAGTAGCACATCTGTAAATTTAATGTAATTTCAAGAATCTTTTGTTTATTTTATGAAATTGACAGATTAAAACCAATTTAATTTACATAATGTGTTAAGCATTATCTAGGATGTAATTATTAGCAAAATTACTGCACTGGCAGCATGCAGCTGAGCTTCTCTTTGTCACAATGTAATTTACTGGATAAGACCTGAAGATGTTTTCAGTCACTGCAGCCATCTTACAGAAATTCTGACCTAGTGCTATTGCTGAATTAACTGTAGGATCGGATAGACGGCATTACCATCCAGGCACGCCAGTTCCAAGATGCTGGGCACTTTGATGCTGACAATATCAAGAAGAAACAAGAAGCTTTAGTAGCTCGTTACGAAGCTCTAAAGGATCCTATGGTAGCTCGCAAGCAGAAACTTGCAGATTCTCTTCGTCTGCAGCAGCTTTTCCGTGACATTGAGGATGAAGAGACCTGGATTAGGGAAAAAGAACCTATTGCAGCTTCAACAAACCGAGGTTGGTCCGTCTGGGTATCTCCAGAATTTAGATGTCAGAACGTTCTGTTCTAACTTGTCTCTTTATGGAACGTTCCCTGGAAATTTCTAAAATTTTTATTATAATTAACATTGGCTGGAGTTACATATTTTCTATACTCAGTTCTTTTAACTCTTATGTTACTACTTCAATTCCAATGGCAACTTTGTTTTCACAGTGCTCTGTCTTCATTGTGACAGTGCTTACTCTGCAAGTTTTGTCTAGCACTGGTTGAAACTTTTGTTTGGTCTGATGGCTCTGAAATTGGTTAACTATTTAATAATATCTTTCAGGCAAGGACTTAATTGGTGTCCAGAATCTGCTAAAGAAGCACCAGGCTTTGCAGGCAGAAATTGCAGGCCATGAGCCCCGCATTAAAGCAGTCACACAGAAAGGAAATGCTATGGTGGAAGAGGGTATGTCTCAAAGTTTGGGGTTTTTTTAATTCTTTCTCTTTCAGAAATCCAGGTGTCTTTGTGCAGGACTTTATTCTCTGGCCCTGTACAATTAAGAATTACTGCCTGTTCTTATCCAAGCAATAGGTACCTACTAGCAGGATGAAATTCTGGTCATTCACCTGAAAATAAAAATAAATTCCTTGATGGGAACGTGTCACAATTTTCACAGATCTCCATCTGCTCTTGATAAACACGTGTCCTGTATCCAACAGCTTTGTGCCTGTGATATTTAGTCCCTTTTTTTAAGTCTATTAAAGGCTTGTATCTGAGGTACATAATCATGATGTGTGAGATGATCCTTCACAAAGACAGCAAGAGCCATTCCTGCTTTTAGATAAGCATGTATCTTTATTTCTGACTGAGTGTTCCTAACACCCGAACGCTAAAAAACCAAATTCCCTGATTGCAGGATTCAGAACGCATGTCTGAAATATCATTTGTCTGTTATCAAAACTCTGCACTGGAAAGACATGACCTTTCCTGTTTCAACATTGGAAAAAAATGTTATGAAGTTGCTTGTTTTGTTCTTAACGATTCAGGTATTCCTGGTACAGTTTGATTGACAGGAGGTACAGTGTTTTCCAATCTGAGGTAAAAGGACAAGCTGAGTTGTACTTTCATTATTCTAGTCAGAATGGGCTACTTAGGTTTAAATGGGTCTATTTTCTGTGACTTTCAAGAAGTACAGGTAATCTTTTAGTGTGTATTATTTCTATCTCATGAAGTCCTTCACTTCGCTCTTTCTGTTCCCTAGGACACTTTGCAGCTGAAGATGTGAAAATCAAATTGAATGAGCTAAACCAAAAATGGGACTCTCTGAAAGCTAAAGCATCGCAGCGCCGACAAGACCTCGAGGATTCCCTGCAAGCTCAGCAGTACTTTGCTGATGCTAATGAGGCAGAATCCTGGATGAGGGAAAAGGAGCCCATTGTGGGCAGTACAGACTATGGAAAAGATGAAGACTCTGCTGAGGTATTTGAGATTGTTATTTGAACCAGTTTTGCACAAACACAGAATTTGCTCAGTGGTAAAAATCAGTGGTAAAAATCTGAGGAACGCTGCTAATTTCGGGATTCTTAAGCAAAAAGGCAGAGTGTTCCTGCATCGGGCTGAATTTTGGCTTGAGGTCAAGAGACGGCAGTTTTTCCTCTCTCTTAATTATTGCACGTGAAATTTTGCTCTTCAGTATATTAAACCAATTGTGAGAGAACTTCACATTTGTATTCACTTTTTATAGGGTTTTTGTGAAGTATAATGAGACTAATACTAGCAAATTCCTCATTTAATGTTGCATGTCAATGCGAATCTGATTTTTAGCAGTTCATTGGTCTGGAAGTAATTTTTTGTCTGGAATTACTTTACTGGTATCGTTCTGTGGCCAAACACCATCTCCCAGACACTGCTGAGTGACATTTCATCCAATTGAGGTGCAGTTTAAAGGCATACTTTCAAACTTAACACTATTTCCAGAGTGATATGAGGTATTCTTGGTCACAACAAAAGAATGTTTCTTAGATAAGGTAGAGGAAAAGCACCAGAAGCATTTGGACTACTATCTACCCTGTGAATAGATAGAAGTAGTTATTCTCATGAGAGTCACAAGACTAGCAGCTCTGAAAAACCCACATTCCCTGTGTATGAAGCCAAACTATGTATTTTAGGCAGGGTAGGATTTGTAAAATGACTTAGGTGTACATGTGGTTTTTATCCTTTCACTTTCAGGCTCTTCTGAAGAAACATGAAGCTTTGATGTCTGATCTTTCCGCTTACGGCAGTAGCATACAGGCATTAAGGGAACAGGCCCAGTCATGCAGGGTAAGGAAAGATGCTAATCACGTTGCTAAAATTCTTGGGTCAGCAGAAGGTAAAGACAAAGATTAATAACAATTGGTTTTGAGAACGTATTGTAGACTGCTACTTGGTTTTCTCAAAATTAGTGGTTTGTTTTTATGATCATAACAGGCAGCTGTGTTGCATTGGAAGAAAACAGTATAATGTGGTGGTTTTCAAGGTTTGAGCACAGACAGCACCTAGAATAAGTCTCTCTGTATTACATGCATTTCAACAAGAATCATTATAAGGTGCTACAGTAGAAGGCTAAAGTATTTTTTAGGACAACTATACGGATTGTAATAAACATGGAACAACTCATTTTTCTTGTGCTTTTTTCTTTGCTAGCAACAAGTTGCTCCCACAGATGATGAAACTGGAAAAGAGCTTGTTCTGGCACTCTATGATTACCAGGAGAAGAGTCCCCGGGAGGTGACTATGAAAAAGGGAGATATCCTCACCTTACTCAACAGCACCAACAAGGTACACTCTTGCCTTCTGGTGTGCTGAGCTGCTTGGCTCAGTTGGTTTTGTGTGTTCTGAGGAGCTGTTTTGGTTTGGGTTGTTTGGTTTTTTTTTTTTTATTCAGGCTGGTTTTTGGTTGTTGGTTGTTTTTTGTTTGTTTGTTTGATTGGTTTGTTGTTTTGTTTTGTTTTTAATAAGACCATTCAAAGAAGTTAAAGAATTTTCACATTTAGTTCGTGTTCCTCTTCAGCACTTGAGCTTACATCTTCAGCTTATTCTTCTGACTCTCCTGTAGCTGCCAGTTTTTCTAAGTCAGATAAACAACATACACTGTAGGGCATGTGTCTGTGAGAAAACTGAATTCCCTGCTGTTGAGGAAATTTTGACCAAATACAAGAGGAGACATGGAAGTAAGACCTAGATGCCTTCAGGAGACTGAAATGATCTCCATAAATAGAGCAAACTGTTGTGAGCATCACTGGTTTCCTTGTGTTAATAGAAGCCTCTAATTTGCAGCTTTCAGTTGCTCAGCATACTTTACACTCAGTGCTTGCCTCACAGTGCTTGCTTTTTGGTTTTTTTCTTTCCAGGACTGGTGGAAGGTTGAAGTTAACGACCGTCAGGGCTTTGTACCAGCTGCCTATGTGAAAAAACTCGATCCTGCCCAGTCTGCATCCCGTGAGAATCTCCTGGAAGAGCAAGGCAGCATAGCATTGCGGCAGGAGCAGATCGACAACCAGTAAGATCTAACTGATCAGATATGAAGCCCATCCAGCATTTGCTGGCTTGAATTTTGCCTCACATATGCCAGAAGTTTAGGTTGATGCCTCTTACACTAGGGAGTAATAGACTGGAGCAAAACAAGGGACTGTTTTACCAGGGGCACTGTATTCAGTTGTTCTATTCTTATTCTAGATTTTTCTTGTTGCTTTTTCCATTTTTTTAACTGTTAAACTCATGACACTAGAGCTCAACTTGCTGTCTGACTTCAGTATTTTATGTGTTCCTTTTTTTGTTGTACTTAACAACTTAAACTTGTTTGTGAGTTATATCTGTCCTAAGCAGCTCTTGTATTTGTAGTTGTCACCGCTTGACGTGTGATCTGTTTTGAAAAGCTTTCTTAAATTCAGTTACGTAAAGTACAGTACCCTCCCTATACAGGGCTGCCTCTGGAGGTAACCTCCTTAGGAGCTGTTACTTCTTTGGTGCTAGCTCATTAGTTTTTTTCCTGAAATGTGGTGCCATTATTTTTTGCCCTTACATGGGCTAAAATGTGCCCCCCTCCTGTTTTGTTGGTTTTGGTTTTTTGGGGTTTTTTTTCCTTAAAAAGGAACATGCCGTTGCAAATAAAGAAAACTGCATGGCTGCCTGGTAATGAAATTCAGAAGCACATGGTAGTTGTAGATTAGCTCAAGTGAGGGCTGTGGGTGATAGCTGGGAGCTACTGGCTCATCTTATCAAGCTACTTGGAAGCCAAAGCTGTAAGTTTTCTGCATACTCCCATCTGTTTGCACAGCTATGCTGTCATTCTACATGAGAATTTCTTCCCACTCAGTTGTTTTGAGTCACCAGTTATTACAGTGACATATAATAATTACCAGATTTAGCTCTAGATTTAAAAAAAACCCAACAAACCAAGCAACAAAGCAACCATAAAGCACACCCCCACCCCTCAAAAAAAAAAAAAAAAAAATTATGAAGTCCGTACCACTGAGTAGAAAGGATGCTGGAAAATTGTGGCACATCGTTCAGGATTTTGATAATGTGTAACTTCGTGTATAGGTTTCCATGCTGGTTTTAAGAACTAGAACAGAGGTGCCTTATTTTAGAGCGAAGGAGAGGGGACCACCCTTCAGTTTACAAACACATGGCACAATGATCAGGAATTGAGGAGACCTTATAGAGAGAGTTCAACTGTACTGATGAGGTTTCCTTATGTGAATTGTACTCCTGGTCTGATTTGCTTTGTTTGCTTCTGAACGACACCTAATTTTCTCCATTTAAATGTGAATTCTTAACCATCTCCTACTGCAGACAACCCATGGATGGAGCTGCTGCTTTCATTATTTTTGTTAATCTGACTAATTTTTTGCATGCATTTTGCTGTGCTCCCTCTGTCTGTGCAGGACTCTCATAACTAAGGAAGTCGGCAGTGTATCTCTGCGTATGAAACAGGTCGAAGAACTGTGAGTAGGATTAGCCCTTTCTAAACCGTGCTGTCTCCATACTGTCAGTGTTCATTCTCCCTTCGTTTGTTTCTTTCTTTGGGAAAGCTGCTCCAAAGAGATGTGAAGGAAGCAATTTTTGCCCTGTGAATTGTTTTAGTTTAGATGAGTGTCGTGGTACGTGTTTCGTGTGTTCTTTATAGCCAGCTGGGCAGCCAGCTGCTTGTCTTGTTGGTCTCTGTGCTGCTAAATTGGTTGATGATGTTATTTTCCATTATGTTGATTCTGCTTACCAGATGAGGCTTTAGTGATATCTTGAGCATCTCCTGCATTTTCTGAGATACAGATAGAAATATTAGTTTGTTTATATAAAGTGCGTATACCAAGTATTACATTACATATGAACGTCTTAGAGGATGGGCAGCGTGGGGTTATCATGGTTTATCACAAAGTAATGTTCATACTGGGTACTGAAAAAGCATTAGTTTGATTCTATAGGATGATTGGTTTTTATCAGAACATTAACTTAATTTTCAAACTTATGTTCATGTCTTCTGGAAAAAAAATTCAAGTTTGCATTATGGTCTTGGAAGTTGGTGGGAGATCCAAAGCAACAGTGTTCACTGGCTGTGCCTTGACTGTCTTTTCATAGAGAATATATTTCTTGTGAATTAAAAGTGAAAGTATTATGTTAATCTCTGAAGTATTGCAAAGCAACTTTGAGGTAAAGTCTGCTTCTCAAGAAATTTTGCCCCAGATCCCCTGAGCTTCACAAGTATTTAATACCTAAAACTGTATGCTGAGGCAAACATCTGCGGTCGGGGCAGGCTTCCAAACAGTGTTTTCCTCAAGTCAGGATAGAATGTTTCTATTCCACCTTAGTATGAAAGATTCTCAGTTCCTTTCTATACAGTCTTAAACCAGGATAGACAGGAAATGACAAAGTCTCTGCTTCCACGGAAAGACTTAGAGATGGTTATCAGTTTGATGTATAGACGTTGCAGCCCAGAGTATGGAGGACTTTCTTTGGTGATACCAGTGCTTGGTAAACTGCTGTGGCTCTGCTTGGTTTAGTCTGACTGCCCTCTGCTTTCCTTTTCTGCTTGATCCAGGTATCACTCTCTTCTTGAACTGGGAGAAAAACGTAAAGGAATGCTTGAAAAAAGCTGCAAAAAATTTATGCTCTTCCGTGAAGCCAATGAGCTTCAACAGTGGATCAATGAGAAGGAAGCTGCACTCACCAGTGAGGAAGTGGGTGCTGATCTGGAGCAGGTGGAGGTGCTACAGAAGAAATTTGATGATTTTCAGAAGGTATGGTGTAAAGCTGCATCACGTGTGTGTTAGTTTTGGCCTTTCCATTCAGGCTTTTTGATCCTACATTGGTGATTTTTCATAGCTGAGCGTAGCTGAGAAGGAGGCATAGCTTTGACTGGAAATAAAAAGGTATATATCCATTGTTAAACTTTGGTTTGTGAGGATAGAGAGAATCTCACGTTCAGAAATCCTCAGTTTGCGTACAGGCTCCAGTTTGTTACACGTTTCCCAGTTCCAAGAGAACCGAAACTCTCAACACATTCAACTACAGACCTGCCAAGCTTCAGAGGAATTTAATCTTGTGCGAGGCATAAGCTTCAGTTTGCCTTTGCCTTTCTCTCGAAAGAAAAGATGTGTTTTAGTTCCCATCTGTAGAGTTTTACTCAAGATAAGAAAAAATTCTCTACTTAAAAATGCTGGTAGGCTTTCAGTTTTATTTTTTCTCCCCATGTTTGCAATACCAGTTAATTTTTTTTTTTTTCCTTTATATGAGATGTGAAAGAATTACTTGGGCCGATAGATTTAGTCTGTCTACTTTGGTAAGATACTGAGCACTGAAAGACAAAGATGCCTTTCACTTTATACATTGGAAAAGAAAATGATTTGACAGTTCTGTGAATGTTACCATGCTTACAGCTTGAAAGTTGGCTAACAAACCATTTGAGCTAGCCTGGTATTGTAGGTGAGAAGGTGATAGCAGTTACTGGTTTGGGGCTCTTTTAAAGTAAAATAATGGTTGAAATGAGAATGTGTCTCCTATTAAAATTTGAATGCAGGTTCTCCACTACAGCTTTTTTAACTGTGTTCCCTTTCTGCTTTAATATAAAGTTCTCTGTCAATGAATTTGGCTGAAAGCATTTAAGTGTCATAGTAAAATCACTTTTTAAGTTGGCCTTTTAAGTAATTCATGCAGTAATAATGGATGACAGCATTTGATCTTCATGGTGGTAACATCCTATACCTGACGGTTTAAAAATGTATTCCATTCCTGATTGTTAATTAATTTCATGTATGGAAAACTCTGATCCTGTGTTTGTTTAATCCACTGGTGCTGGCAGCTGGGGTGCCTCGGTGTGGGCTCTCATGCATTGTGTGTTCACTGGAGACTGGAAAGGTCAAGGGCTCTGAATTCCTGCTGTTTACAAACCGTGTACTTTTTGGCATCCCTGGTGTGTCAGCTTGTTCCACTTGCCCTGCTTGTGTGAATTGCTAACACTGTGGTATTTTACTGTTCTGTGCAGGATTTAAAAGCTAATGAGTCACGTCTGAAGGACATAAACAAGGTTGCGAATGACCTGGAGTCAGAAGGGTTGATGGCCGATGAAGTGCAAGCAGTACAGCAACAGGTCCACTTTTTCTCTGACTTATTCTTCCAAAAGCCTTTCGTCCTTTCTTCTGTCTGTGCCTTCCCCTTTGCATGTTATTGAAAAATTTTAGCTGTTAATTTTTCTCTCTGGTCTGGTAATACTGGTATTCTAACCAGAGATACTTAATGTCTCTTCTGTAGCGTGGCCATCACAAGGGTACCCTTTGAATTGTTTCCTTTTAAATAGTGCAAATTGCACCATATAAAGCTTTTTTTTGTTTTGGTTTGGTTTTTTAGTAAGATGCCTATTTTTTTTTTTCCTCAGCTTTTCACATAGTTGTGCTATTTCTATAAATAATTCTATTTGGTGCAAACAGTGTATTGAAGCAGCTTGTTTATTTTCTGAGCTCCACGATAGCGTGTTGCTCTAGGTGGTTGAGTGGTCAAACTCTGTTTCTGCTACACATTTAGAGAACTTAATGACATACTGGTAACCAATTTGTAGGAGAAGGATGGAGGCCTAACTCTTGTTATCTTCCCTCTTGCAAAACCAGCAAAAATTTTCTTTCTGTTAGAAAATAACAAGTTGATTCTGTTTGTCCTTTTTTATTGCAGGAGGTCTATGGTATGATGCCCAGGGTAAGTATTAATTTCGGAGATACTATGGCAATTATAACAGGTTTGGGATGTACAAGAAGAAATTCAGCCATAATTATAGCTCGTTTCCATGAAGGAACTCAGTAATGACTTTGAATGGACATAAAAAGATTATCTTATCTATGATCCCTTTATTTCCTGAGTGTCTTACCCCACATCACAAATCAATGCAGAGCAGGATAACCCAAAATGGTACAAATACTTGTAAAAACTGATTACTCTGTTAAGGATTGAATGTGGAGAACTTTCAAAGATTTTTAGTATGTTCTGATAGGTTTAGATTTTGCTTCCTATT
Organism: Ceryle rudis; assembly: GCA_033439905.1. Lineage (NCBI taxonomy): Eukaryota > Metazoa > Chordata > Aves > Coraciiformes > Cerylidae > Ceryle > Ceryle rudis. The sequence goes on along the minus strand of JAAGNO010010004.1, from coordinate 6,343 downwards.
TAAAGCTGTTTCTTCACATTTTCAAACAGGATGAAACTGATTCTAAGACAGCCTCTCCTTGGAAGGTAGGTGTCGTTACCTAGTAGAACACAACAAGAAAGTAAAAGAAAAGATATGGCACATCATCTTTTTTAGACCATACACCTTCTCATATGCCCTCTTTCTTTATTACTGTTCTCCTCTCCTCTTTTCTTTCTTTAAAAGAAAAGTGATTTTAATGTGATTTTAATGATCTTCTGGTCTCAGCAGGTGTTTGAATGAGTATTGATCTAGGGTTAGTGATTTATGTATCGCTTGTTTACTCAACACACACAGTACCAAAATTTGTTGAGCATTCAGCAGGAATTCACCTTCATACCCTTGCATGCAGATTCTCTCAGTATATAAAGAGGTCATACAGGTACTACTCTGTTTTAAAAATAAAAGCCATCTAAGCAAAGTCAGGTGACTATGTCAGCTCTATTTGCAGGTATGATTATGAGAAAAACTGAGATGGGTTTCCCACAGAATAGCTCTAGCCATAGAAACTGCCAACAGTCTGTTTTCTTTACCTCACTGCTTCAAAACTCTGTTTTGTTTTGAGCTTGTACTATACAACTGATTCCAGTTTTTACTGCCAATGTTTTTAGGTATTGCAGGACCCACGGCATGTGAAGTAGCCCCTGATCACTTAGCCTGAGTTCTTGCTGTGTAGTGAGAAATGGTTTTATTCCTGAAAGTCAAAGCCATTTATGTCAACATTCCCTTAGTAAGGAATGTGTTGTATGTTTATAGCACTATCTTCATCTTCCATTATTCATCTCTAGCTCATTTTCTACAACAGTTAGAAGCCTTTTTCCATTGATGAGAGGCTTAGAATGGAACAGCTGCCACTTGCTGATGCACAGAAAATAAAAATATCTCAAATATTTTTACATTATCCATTATCTAGTATTTCATTCCTGTGTTTCACGTCTTAAATCCACCTTCACAGACTTAAAGCTGCTTGTAGATCTTTAAGCTGTGCGAATGTGGGAAAACCAGATAAATGTGCAGTATTTTGACAGTATAGTAGAAAATGCAGCCATAGCAACAGAAATTGGTCATTTTTAAAATTATTTTTATTTCCTGGATTGTAGACATGTGCATTGAATCCTAAGAATCTCATAGTAACTTTGCAAACTAAGTTTTCCTCTGTATCTGCAAAGGGGCAAGTAATCGATCAGTGTCAGAAAAGTAGATCTCTAACTATTCTTACTCTGACCTATAATGCCTTAGGTATTGCAAATAACAATTTCTTAGTTGCTTTTGTAATTTTACTTGCAGTGATTTTCTTACTGTTCGCTTCTGTCTTTCATCCTAAACAACAGTGTATTTAAAACACTGATCTGAAGTATACAAAATTAAAGAATTCTACAGTTTTATTGAAACCTTTATAATCTAGGGTGTTTCCTCCTGCATTTTGTAGAGTTGTGTTTTACAAAACATACGGTTTTGACCTAGGCCAAGCCAAGGAGTGTTTTTTCAGTCTGATTTTGGCTCTGATGGGTTAGAGATGACTTTAATGCTATGGGTTTTTTTATTTCTGCTTTTTCATACAGTCCGCACGTTTGATGGTACACACAGTGGCAACCTTTAACTCAATCAAGGTAATAAAGAGTACAACTTTTTCTGACCTGATTTATAAGCTGAGAATGTTTGTTTTACACTCCCTTTCCATAATCTTTCTTTCATTACTCTATAAATCCTTTTGAATGCATTTATTGAGAGAAGCATTGACAGATAAAAAATTTGCTTCTCATGTTGCATCAATATCTTATTATATACATAAAATCATTTGGGTTTACATCTCGGGAGAAACCCTTAAAATTATTTAACTAGGCTACTTGAATTTGTGTGTTCTTCTGGAATTAAGCAGAATACAGGAACCTTCACCTGTTGTAAAAGGCCAGGCTTGGCTTATAATTTATCATACTGACTACATAGCTATTTTAGGAGATCTTGCAGCATTGCTGTCAGTATTCTCAGTAGACCCTTGAAATAAAGCCTGTAAGGATGGAGATGAAGGGATTGTTGCCGTGTCTGCAAATGTCAGCAGAATGAAGGAGGTGTGGATAAGCATAGTAAACAACAATGTTTTGTTCACTAAAGTTTTCTGTTTAACATCATAAAGCTTCAGTGAGTCCAGCACCAGAGCATCTTGTGTAAACAGTAACACCACAGGACTGTGGTCTGTGATATCCATGGGGTTGGTTTGTTTGTGTTGCAGGAACTGAATGAACGCTGGAGATCTCTGCAGCAGCTAGCAGAGGAGCGAAGCCAGCTGTTGGGCAGTGCCCATGAAGTCCAGAGATTCCACAGGTGAGGTGGTTATATCATATTTGGTCTGAATTCAGTAAAAGACTTTGCCTACTGAGAGCTCTAAAACTGAGTGGGACCTATTCTCAACAAATCATATTTTCACCCCCAACTTGTTCAGTGGAAGTTAGACCACCAGTGGTCCAACAAGAATTCATTATGTTCTAGAAAAAGAAAGACTTGTTAATATGAAAGTGTGGAGTTGCTGCTGACTTGGGCGGCCTGGACGACTGTCCTGTGTTGCCAAAGTTTACTTGTGTCATCCTGGGAAATAATTTAATAGAACCATTAACTACACAAGCTTCTCTGGAAATCAGTGACCTGCTAGGTGTCAAAGATTCTACTATGACCTCCATTTTAATTCTCTTTTTCCTTCCCTTCACTCAAATCAGAGATGCTGATGAAACAAAAGAATGGATAGAGGAGAAGAATCAAGCATTAAATACAGACAACTATGGACACGACTTGGCCAGCGTGCAGGCTCTGCAGCGCAAGCATGAAGGCTTTGAGAGAGACTTGGCAGCTCTTGGAGACAAGGTGAGATTGTGAGGAGGCCAAAACTTAAAGCTTTCTTTTTATCTAGCAGAAATGACTGAATGACAAAAAAAGTTATTTTTGTCTTCACTGTGTTTATTTCCCATTCTCTAATTCTAGGTGAACTCTCTTGGTGAAACTGCCCAGCGTCTGATCCAGTCACATCCCGAATCTGCTGAAGATCTCCAAGAAAAATGTACTGAGTTGAATCAGGCTTGGAATAGTCTGGGGAAACGTGCTGACCAGCGCAAAGAGAAGCTTGGAGATTCTCATGACCTGCAGCGTTTCCTCAGTGACTTCAGGTAAAGATGCTGTTCCCCTCCCCACCAATTTGTCTGTCTGGTATATTATTAGTGAAGTAGGTATGGCTTATTGTTCTGTGGGAGTATTTCAGGGAGGGGTTCAAAAAAGGGCAGTTTTTCCCGTTCTGACTTATTTCAATGGAGGGAGGGAAAAATTCCCTATTAATGTGTGTTCACAGGGACCTCATGTCATGGATCAATGGAATCCGGGGCCTGGTCTCCTCAGATGAACTTGCAAAGGATGTGACTGGAGCTGAAGCTTTACTGGAAAGGCACCAGGTATGTGAAAGATGATAAGAGTGTAATTGTAAACATCAGCAAATGTTTCTTTTTCTGTCACTTCCCATTTAGATTTCCCAAAATAGATCAGTTCCAGCTTTGCTGTCTTACTTATTAAATAAGACATCTCTGTGCCTTACAGGAACACCGCACTGAAATAGATGCAAGGGCTGGCACTTTCCAGGCATTTGAACAGTTTGGACAACAACTTCTGGCTCATGGACACTACGCCAGCCCAGAGATCAAGGAGAAACTGGATATTCTAGAGCAAGAACGGACAGACCTAGAGAAGGCCTGGGTCCAGCGCAGAATGATGCTAGACCAGTGCCTGGAACTACAGGTACTCTGCAGCATTTTTAAGAAGAAAAATAATCCTTCCTTTCATCAGGTGGTTTATTCTATCATAGTGATGAGCAATGCTCTTGGTCTGTCTTTCTCATGCTATGGAGTTTTTTCTCTCTAGCTGTTTCATCGGGACTGTGAACAAGCTGAAAACTGGATGGCTGCCCGAGAGGCTTTCCTGAATACAGAAGATAAAGGAGACTCGCTAGACAGTGTGGAGGCACTTATCAAGAAACATGAAGATTTTGATAAGGCGATCAACGTCCAGGTGAGGAGCGTAGCAGAAGTGAGGAGAAAACAGTTCAGTTAGTCTCAGATGATTAGCAGAAGTGACTACCAAGTATGGCTTTGAAAATTCAGCTCTAAATACGGAGCCATTTGGGATCTGCTGCAGAAGTTTAGAAGTGGCTAATGCAGGTACAGAGCAAACAGTTTTACAGTAGTGGCAAGTATTGACGTAAATCTTTTACTGATTTGAAATTAGGGGTTTTTTTTGTGACAAAATAAAGATATATTAGCAGTTTCTTGTGAAAGAACACTGCCTACATTACTTGAGGTAGCATACTGCTGTAGCTTAAAGTCCAAAAGATACCTTTTTTCTAAATGCCACAGGTAAAAGATGTTCTGGACTTAAACTCTCCAGTCTCATAGAAGACAATCTTCCTTCATAGAGTCACTTTTACAATAATGTATATTTAAAGAAGAAAAAAAAAGTCTTGTTGTGTACCAGACCCTATTTGTCACTTGGCTTTAAGGAACCACAGTCCTAATTTATGGCTTCTGTTTTTAACAGGAAGAGAAAATTGCTGTCTTACAGTCTTTTGCCGACCAGCTGATCTCTGCTGATCATTATGCAAAAGGAGTCATTGCGAACAGGCGCAATGAGGTTCTGGACAGGTCAGTAGTGCCCTGTTAGACAGGGTGTGGGTACCAACTGAAAGAAGAGGCTCTTGGGCAACGTTTCGTAGCTGTTACGCGTGATGTCGTGCAGTCCTTTTTTTCACTCGGCATACATATTTAACTGCATGCAGGTGGCTTCGTCTGAAAGCTCAGATGATTGAGAAGAGGTCAAAGCTAGGAGAATCTCAGACACTCCAGCAGTTCAGTCGTGATGTGGATGAAATAGAAGCTTGGATCAGTGAAAAGCTCCAGACTGCAAGTGATGAGTCATATAAGGATCCCACAAATATCCAGGTGATTATGATTGTCAGCTCAAAAATCAAAATAGAATTTTTAACTTTACAAAGTGCACCCTGGATTGAGAAAATACGCTCAGGAATTCTTGTTCAGTGGTAACAGAGTAACACACCATGTTGGATTTGGTCTCCCTTTAACGAGGAGAAAATGGAAGTTACATTATGCATGAAAGGAGACTGAAAATAGAACTCACTTGGTAATTATTGATGCATATGATTAATAAGATATGTGATGTCTGCAGCAGCGAGTTGCCTGAAGAAATCCCTGAGTAGCATTTCTCTCTTTCTCTCAGTATCTAGATAATAAAATAAGTAAATGGAGTTCTTGGGTCTCATCTGTCTTACGTTCTAAAATGTGAAGTCTCATTTATTTTTCAGTATTAAGGAATAATTAATTAGAGTTACCTCTTATGTTTTAATAATGGTTTATGAAGTAGTATGAATGCACTGAACTGCTTCTCTCGATCTGTTTTATAGCTTTCCAAACTGCTGGTAAGTAGTTTGGACTAGCCCTGGTATGTGGATTTGTTCTCTTTATATAGCTTATGTGTGAGCACAAGGTCTGGTTGCAGTCTGTTGCTCCATCCATCAGTTCATGCAATCGCTTTGTTTTCTATTAGTTCTTGACCTACACCCAGGTACAGCTTTTGATCTCCATGTTATGGGTGTGGTGCTTTTGTTAATGCCTATTCAGCATCATTTATTTATGTATTCATTTTGCAGGTGGTTCTGCATGATCTGTTTAATTTGCGGTGCACTAGTGAGGTAGTTTGGTGGGTTTTCTTAGGATGTGGCCCATAGAAAAATGGGTTTCCATCCTCCTTTGTCAGAAATGTGGCTCCTGGGCCTGTTGTCCTCCTGTCTGGATCTTCAGTGGTGATGACTTAACACATGGCAAAACACCAGCTCTGTTAGATTGTGTTTGTAGAATCCAGTGCTGGAGATGGAGGATTCAAGGAAATGATAGACCTAGATGGCTTAGTTCTTGCAGCAGTGGCATAGGAGGGAATAATAGAGAAGGAAAACTCCAGAAAAAGGCAAGTGCCAGATGGAAAGCTGACAGGACTTGTAAGAATCCAGGAAGTGGAGTAAAATGAGGATATATGGAAGGAGGAGACAGAACAAAGAAAGGGAAAGGGGAAGCTAACTAGAGTAGAAAAGGAAGGAATCATTGTTTGTCACTTTAGGCTGTGGTACATTTAAAATTTTTTTTTTTATATATATATATTTTTTTTAGTTGAAAAAAATAGAATTCTACTGTTTAAACCAAAAAGCCTTGTCTGGAATTTGTTGTTACAGTAATTATATGGAGATACCCAATTGGCAGCTTTTGAATTGAGTTTTACGTGTTGG
>JAAGNO010010003.1:0-60422 GCA_033439905.1 Ceryle rudis | reverse complement strand
CACTCTGCCCTCCGGCCTGGAGATCCTGCGCACCTACTCGGGAGCCGTCATCTTCCTGGAGATCGTGAGTGCGACGGCGGCGGGGGACGGGACAGTACGGGGGAGCGGGCGGGCACCGGCATTCCCACGCTTTTCCCTCCCTCCGCTCCCCGCCGTCCTGGCCGCCTCTGTCCCGCGTGGGCGGCCGTGCCCGGAGCCGGGGGAAGGTGCCGCTGCCCGGGCAGCGCCAGCAGCAGCCTCGCGTCGCCCGCGCTCCTCACCTGCCATTTTGTGAGCGGGAAAGGTGCGAGAGGCCGAGGCTGCGGCAGCGGGGAGCCCCCGAGCTGCCCGGCTCCGGCCCTGTGGCTGGGGTCTGGGACGCGGGGCTGTGCCGGGAAGGCCAGCGGGGACCCGTCCTCGTCGCCTCCGGCCTGCCCTCGGGCGTGTGATCACCTCGGGCCGGGCGGCGGCGCAGCGCTTACCCCCGCCATGGCCGGGCGGCTCCGGGAGGCCACAGAGATGGGTTTCACGGAGGTTGGTTAGGCTGTCGAGGACTTTGAGCCACGCAGAGTCCCCGACTCAAATACCCACCGTGAGAGTTACGCTGTTTTCTGGTTGTGCACATGTGTTAGGGGTCCTGGGCCAGCTCCTAGGAGTATGTTTAATTCCATGAGCATGTAAGACCTTACTGGTGTACACAGGGCTGGGGAACTTTGAGCTGAGCCTGAGTGTGAGGTTCTGCAGAGGTGTGCTACTAACTAGTAGAAGGCAGAAAAAAAAAAAAAAAAAAAAAACTTGGAAGAACTGATCTGATATTCTTAACATTTGTTTTCTTTGGGGTCAGAGCAGAGTGCTGCTTGGGTCCCAGTCTGTGTGATGGATCCCACCTTCCAAGCTGTCAAACTGCACCTGAGCAAAGAGCTCAGAGCACAAGTTCAGGTTCTAAATCAGGCCCTGGGTCAGTAGGGACAAAAAGTTAATTAGGCTGCCAAACCTATTATACATCTGACAGCCAAGCTGGACAGATGTAGTATGAGGAAAATGGTACAAGAGTGGGTGCTGAGATTAGCAGTCTCTTTCCATAGTTTCTAAATTTATTTTTAAAGAAGCCTGCAAAGTCGGACATTCCAAATACTGAAAACATTTCATGTGTCTCTGCTTTTTGTTTAACAGACACTTTCTGCTATCCCTTCTGCTTCCCCACTGCCCATCACTATCTGGCCTCAGTGTAACAGACTTGCACCTGCAGTCTTGTGAAACTAGAGAAAGTTTGGTTCTTCATAGCAGCTAAAAAAAGAACCCTAGAGAACATCTTGAAGGCTAATACGTAAACCCTTGGGAGCTTTGAACTGAGACTAGCAATGCAGTTTACACATGTGCTGCTGCAGTGTAACATGAGAGACGAACCAACTAATTTTATGGTTGGCATCTTTTGAAAGGTATTTTTTATCCCACCTTGATTCAAAAGAAAGTTCTCTGAATCTGAAAATGTAACATCTGGCTTTGTAGTTGTAAATCCATAGGACTTAAACAGGAAAGTAGTAACTTGCTTGGAAACTGATGGTAGCTGTCACTACACAGCATGTTGGATTATGAAGTTAAATCTTTATGTAATGAATGAACATACTTCAGATGGCAATTATGATTTTCTCCAGTTATCCTTTTTTTATAAATCAGCAGGATTTACAAGGAGTAATAGTACCCTACCTTAGGCCAAGAGCTGATTAAACCAGGCAAGTCTTAGAGCATATAAATTCTCCATCAGCTCATCATACCGCAGCATCCCCACCACTCATTCGCTGTGACCAGGTATGCTGAAAAGGAAATTGGCGGTGCTGAATTCTTCCCTGGGTTATGATAATTCTGAAAACCTGTATGTCTTTTTAGTAATTATAACATCATTTACAACTTGCCTTATTCTATATTCTAGCTTTTCCTTTCATTTTATTGCTTAATGTGTTCTCTTTCAGCTTTTAATTACAAACGCTTTGAAAAATAGGATTCAGTTTCATTTTTTTTTTCCATCGCATCTGATAAGGACTACAAAACTAAACAGGATGAAGTTGAACCCAAATCTGTTGTACATCCTTGTCATGCTAACCTCAGTATATAGAGAGAGGTTTGTGTATGTGCGTGCGTGAACCAAAATGAAAGTAAAGGTAAAATTTTCAGCAGCAGCATGCAAATCACCTGGGTTTGTAAATCTTTTTTTCAAGACTAGTTTAAGAGCTTTTGAAAATTTCATCTTACAGGCACTTAGTGCCTATCATTTCTGAGAATGCCTTTGAAAAGTACTGAGAACGCCCAAGTGTTTTCTCCTGGGTCCTAAAAGAAATCTGAAGATGTGCTGAGATGTGATACTAGTTCTTAGGCAGAAAGGACTGAATAAAAGTTACCTCTCCATTCATCATCTGTATTCCTTTACTTGCAGCTGTTTGGAACGATAGTCTGGATTTTGGTAGCTTGTACCCGAATTCCACTGCCGCTGCTACAGGGATGGGTAATGTTTGTAGCCGTGACCGCGTGGTTCCTGTCCATTGTGTTCCTGTGCGTGTTCCTCTTTGGTTATGCAAATAGAATCGCTGTCAACTGGAACCAGACGGTAAGATTTATTTAAATTTTTTTGTTTATTTAAGGATTTCCTTTGTTTCATAAACTTGGAATCGTGTAGAAGTACTGATCCTCACTCTTAATGCCTGGCCTTCTGTTTTAGCAGAAATTTTTTCAAAACTGGAAAAAGTAAGAATAGGGCTACAAGGATGATGGAGGAAATACAGGACCTCTCCTGTGGTGGAGGCTGAAAGACCCCAGCTTTTGAAACTGGTTGAAGGAGTATGCTTGTTCTCTATGAGCACATAAAGCTCATGAGCAGCAGGAAGAAGAACAGGCACGGCAATAAATTAAGTGGCCAGAATTTATTGTGGACTGGAAATAAGAAAATATTTTCTATTATAGAAGTAGTAGTAATACCCTATGAATAATGGAGGCTAGAGTGATTTGTCTGTGAACACACTGTGTGATGTGTAGTGGCCTGAGATAGCATGGACTGGACTGAAGCAGCCAGGAAGTCTCCTCGATTTCCTGAGAGTCTTTTGCTGACTTCTGGGTCAATTCGTTAAATCTGGGGCAGCACTGGTGAGTGGCTGTTAGACCTTCGGTAGTCAAAATACAGCATAACCCACAGTATGATATGCATTAGCATCTTTTTAGGAGACTTAGCATTTATCTTAAAGGAAGCCCCCTTGTGAGACTACAGATACCATTATCCTCTGCTCAGCTTTTCATCATTTTGAGGACAAGACTTGATTCTTGCTGCAGTGGATTGTTCCGGCTTGTGCCGGTACTTCTCACAGGCTGTAGCTTCCTATTAAAAAAGGGAAGCTGTTGGCTCCATTTTTTACCATCCACATGGATACCTCAGGTTATTGACTGCTAATTTATGTACTCCTTTGTTGTCATTAACTGGTCTGTACTTTGAATTTTTAGCACTCAATTAGTTGAGCATGAGATGGTATCGCTCTCTTTTATATTACTGAAAGTGAATAGTAAGAGGTGGCAAAACTGTGATCATAATGTGAATTTCAGAAGAAATGTTCCCGAAGGCCCAGAACTAAAACGTTACTGTATGGATGTTTGTAACTTCTGATCACCTTCACCTTCCTCCTTTGTGGCTTAGTTTTCCTATTGCCACTTTGCTTGATTATAGCTGGAATTGCATCCTTCGGTATCAACTTCTGTTGTTATTTATGTTTTCAAGTTATTCACGGACAGTCCCTTAAACCAAAATGCCTTTAAAGCAAATTGCTAGAGCTTCATGAGTTTGGGGCTGTAACCGATAACTTCTAACTAACTGAAGCCCATCAGTGGTCCCAGACTGGATTCTACTAAAACAAACTTTAGCACTTTGATAGCAAATACACATATATCCAGTGTCAGCTTTCCAGCATAATACAGACAGTAATTAGGCTAATAATGAGTTACAGAAACCTTTGCAGGGATTTATGCTGCAACATCCTCAGAAATTATGATGCAACAAAGCCCTTGAGCATGTGCATAACTTAAGTAAATTAATAGTGTCCTGGGTTTCATTGAAACTGTTTGCCCATTTACAATCATGCATCTGCTTAAGAGTTGCTGTGTGAAGGCAGAGCCTTTTATAGATTGAAAATGCTATACCAGTGTTCATCTTAGAACTGGTGTGTGTGTCCTACACACTGGCTACTTGATGCTAGCAGTGATTTGTTGGACTGTTAATTTTGTCTCCTTGTATATGACAAATTACCAACAAACTTGCTATGTCAGGAAACCGCTACATGACTTGTATAAAAGCTGCAACTGTGGGACTCTTCTAACTTAATCTAAAAAGATGTCATGACTAAGTTAGCATCTTAAATAAATTCAGAGTGAATCATTTTATCTCTAACATGGTAGCTGAAATCTAGCCCCTTCCAGCTGTCACAACAATACTCTTAGGTAGATCATGTCATGGTTTAAGCCCAGCTGTCAGTTAAGTACCACACACCACTTGCTCACTCCCCCCTGCCAGTGGGATGGGAGAGAGAATCAGGAAGGGAAAAAAAAAAAAAAGTAAAACTCCTGGGTTGAGATAAAGACAGTTTAATAGGACAGAAAAGTAAGGGAAAATAGTATATTAATAGAGTATACTAAACAAACAATTACGACTGCTCACGACCTGCTGACCAATGCCCAGCCAGTCCCTGAGACACAGTGCTCCCCAGCCAACTCTCCCCAGTTTAGATACCGAGCATGACATCACACAGAATGGACTCTCCCCTTGGCCAGTTTGGGTCAGCTCTTCTGGCTGTGTACCCTCCCAGCTTCTTGCGCACCCTCAGCCTCTGCTGGCGGGGCAGTATGAGAAGCTGAAAAGTCCTTGCTCTAGTTTAATCACTCTTTAGCAACAACTAAAACATCATTCTTCTCATCTGAAATCCAGAACACAGCACTGTACCAGCAACTAGAAGAAAAACCTAATTTTATTTCAGCCAAAACCAGGACAATCATTTGGCCACTATTTTCAGGTACCCAAATGTTCTGTAACTTCTGGGCACTAAACTCTTTAGCAGCACTTCACAAGGATTTTTTACCTTCTCTTGCAGTTAATTACTAGAAACACTAAAACTATTTTTATTGCTATACAATAAAAAGGTGTACCTATTTCAGGTTGGCATGTATTTAGATAAATATATGGGGTTTGCTATTTCATTAGAAGCTACAGGCCATTAGATTAGGTGAAGAATGGGAAGAGACATGGCTTAGTTGCATTGGAGTACTATAGCTTCATGCAGAGATTCTTGATTAAATGTGGTTTAGGACTCCAGGATTTTAAATGTAATATTGAAAAATAGCATGGGATTCTGACAGCCCTGCATTTACTGATACCTTGGGTCATAAGTAGCTCCGTTGGTACTAATACAGATACTTAAAAAAATAAGATGCTGCACAGTGAAAAGATGGGGGAAATAAGAACCTTATGGAGGTACATCACTCTGTACAGCACTGTATTAAACCAGATGGTATGACAGCTATTGTCCTTTACAGCCTGACTCACAACACACTCATTTGCAAAACTAGATGCGAACTAACATATCGTGCAGGTCTGGTAGTGTTTTACATACACTTTGTATGAGGTTTCAATGATTATGCAGGTGTGGAGGCAAGGGAGAGTTAGACACCACGATAACAATTACTGAAAACAAAGAAACTCTCCCTCAAAAGATTTTGAGGTTTGTGATCACAGAAGCTATAACAATATGAACGTGAAACTTTACTGATGCTACATAGCTTCGCTGCAGTTGCTGCCAGGAGAAGGAAATTAGAAGGTTTGGCAGGAGAATGAAAGAGTTTGTTTTCTGAAAATAACCTCTCCTGTATGCAATTAGTGCTGACTTCTTTACGGAGCTGTTTGTGCCCCTCCATGAGCAGTGGTGCCAAAAGTGTCCAGCTGGTAACACTGACATAGTTGCATGCTAGGTATTTAGGGGTCCAAGAATAATGGATGTCCTTGATTACCTGCGGGCTTAGGCAGACCTTTCGAGCTGTTGGAATCCCGTGCTATGAAAAGGGTATGTCAGGCCACGATAGGGGCTCCAGCATCTATCACATAGCAAACACACAGAGGTGTGCAGTCTGACACAGTGCACATAGGCTGTAGCATGGGAGATGTGTGCGCCTGTCTGCCAGCCCGAGTGAGCGAGGGGAAGCCACAACAGTGTCTAGTGGGGGGAAGTGCCTGCCCATGCTGCAGCAGAGCCTGCAGCTTCTCTGATGCTTCAGCACTCTCATGCTGGAGTAGGTCCCTACTGTTTTTTTCTAGGAGGTACAGATGTTACAGCAGAGCTGGAGACTGAGGGAATGTGTCTTACGCCCAAAGCTTGAGACCTGGCAAATCTAGCACGGAAAGCCTATCCAGCTAGGTCACGAAGCCACCCTTTGTCCCCTTATCTTCTCAGTTCTGTTGATGTCAGTGGGGCCTCCTGGTGATACTCCAAGGGGAAATAATTGTTTTATTAAAAATGGAAAAAAAACCCACCAACCACCCAGGCAGGATGGGAATTCCTGCAGCTGATTTGCCAAAACATGGATTCCTGGTAATTAGCAGTCATTAAGAAAAGCAGTACACTCTATGATGTAATAATGAAATGATTGTTACTTAAGAGAAAATTATTTCCTGATCTAAGTGGAATGGGAAATTGTAGTAGCAGCTGGTATCGTAATTTATTAAAACTGACTGGGCTGTGATTTAAGTAGTTTTAGCTGCTGTCAGATACAGAACAACTGATGAGTTTGAAAAGAAAATGCTTTCAATAAAACCCAATTCTCTAGAAAGGGAAATCCAGTCCATTCTCACTTTGCTATCAGTCACTAGGTAAGGATGTTGCACAGTAATTTCTAGTGCATATGAGCGCTGTCTGCTGTTGCGATGGAGTCTCACATGGTGTACCCTGCGTTCCCCCTCTCGCCATCCTGGTAGTCCATAGCACTCAAGGGAATTAAAAGTGCATAAGAATTCAGTAGTGTTGGAGATACAGCATACAACATGGATATCATCAAAAAGCACTTGTGTATATATACTTGTGTATACTTTTAAAAATTGTGCCTGTGTGTTTTGCAGACTTGTATAGGTAGAGGCACAAAGTATATGTTGTATCGACACAGGAGTTGAGTGCAGTGCAGATGTCAGCTTTGCAGAGTCAGCAGCAGAAGGAGATATTGGAAGAATATTTTTTAAAACTATACTGGAACATGTCTTGGATCTTGCTGTGTGGAATGCTAGACTCTGAAATACAACCTGCAAAGAGATTTAGGCACCAGAGCTGCTTTTTCATGTGCTTCGGTAATAGAATCGAGAAATGAGTTAGATGTTTAATCCTTGTGTTCAGCTAGCACTCTCTCCAGAGGAGGGAATTGCTTAGAGAAGGCCAGGAGACAAGCATATTTAAATAAATCCTAACTCCTGTCCTCTCAAGTCTCAACCATTTTGTTCCACAGTATCATGAAGTACTTCCAAATCACTATAGTTTGGGTAGAGCCAAGTCAGAGAGAGTTGCGGAAATGCCTCAGTTCTTGGATTCTGATCATACCAGGAAGTAAACTTATCTATGTCAAGGCTGGGGTGTTTCTGGGCATTTACAGAAGCAAAAATTTAAGTGTGGAAAAGGAACTTCTGATGCTTAAGTTATAGCTGAGAAGGGATTCAGGAGACTGCAGAATTGTGTTTTACTGCTTAATTTGTTATAAAGTTGTCCTGTGTGTCCCTTCTTTCTTATCCAAGCCACGTGAAAGAAGAATTCTGTGTGCTCAGATAGCTTTAAAGTGATCTAAATTGTCAGCAGGTGTACCTATAGATGAGCATGTGCCTCCTAATTTGAAAGAATATAGGTTTGGGGAGAGGCTGAGTTGCTCTTTATGACTAAGTACGTTAGAGAGTTGCTTATAATTGTAAGCACCTCTAAAACATGCCCAGGTTAAACTGTCAGATGGATTTAACACTGCTTATCTAAAGTTGTTGTTATCAGTGCTTGTTTCATGTTTCAGTGCTGGGTTTCAGCTGTACCAAGACTGGAAGAGCTAGGTATGTATTGCAGCCCAGACTGATTCTGTTACTTGCTTTGCAGGATTTTCTTTTCCATGGGGCTACTTTTGTCTTTTATTTTGGAGCTTTTCTGCTGCAAGCAGCAACTACATCTCTGCATCACTTTCCTCGCAAATTCAATTCCACCACACAAGAGAAGATTCTAGCTGATCATGAATATAACATAAGCATAGCAGCCTCGGTATGTATTTCATATATTTGTATGTGGGGAACAGAAGTCTGTTGTAAGCCCTTGTAGCCAGCCGTTCTACTTGGGAACTTAGCAGCAAGCTGGAATAGAAAGAGGAGCTGTGAGAGAAAGGATTGTCCTTGAGAGCAGCAAATAGTGCTAACAGTGATGTGCAAAAAATACTGGAATAAGCTAATGCTAATGCGATGGGTGCTCAGTTGCTGCTCTTCACTATAGGGTTTCAAATATATGATCACTACAGCTTAAAATTTTTAGATGAGATATCCTGCTGTCTCTTATGGCAAGGATTAGTGTGCTCTTACTGATGGCCTAAGCTCAGACTGCATTCTTCTCACTGCAGTTGCATCATCACTGTATTTGGTGATGTGGGAGTGTGTAGCTGAGTCAGAAAATATACCAGTCTCTAGCTTTCTCCCTGGCTGGACTCCTGAAGGGCAAGTAGAGGTGTGCCAGTAGGCTTAATTTAATGAACTGAATCTACTGCACTTATTTTTTTTTGTACCATCTAGAGGGTCTTGCATACTTCAGGGAACTGAATATATTTATTAAGCTTCTAAAACCCTCTGTGGGTATCTGTTGTCCTTAAAACTAAATACACTGTAAATTTTGCTCAATAAACACCTTCACTTAAGATAAAAACATGAACATAAGGTGTAAAGTTCACATTCTCTCTGCAAGAGGAGAATAAAAAGGAAAGGCCTTTTGCTTTGGCAAGCCAGTCTCTGAAGGGGTGAGGTGGGCCTGTCAGTCTCCAAGTCCAGAATGCCTTGCTGGTGCCCAGCTGACTGTAACATACTCGAGCACATCTGATTCCTGTATAGCCGTGTAGCACAAGGACAGAGGTGGTGATAGCTGTGCCTGAACTAAGGGAGAGCTTTACACTAAGGAAGTATCTCAGATTCTACCCTTAAGTGTAGCTCTTCAATCCTTGTTCATTATGTTCAGGTTCCGCTGAATATACGGTCACTTTAGTCATTTTGTCTGACAGTGGGATACTGGGGACTCCCTTTGCCTCTTACATACTATTTTTCTAAGGGAGAATTCAGTTCTTCAAGCCCTTCAAGTCCCTGTCAAGATAGGGCACGAGGAGACTCTTTTTGTAACTTGTCTCGGTATTTTTAATTAAGAAATGCTGGGAAATGATGAATCAGGTAACTGTAGTCTTTAGTGTCTTTGTGGATTTTTTCCAAAAGTATATAATCAGAAAGTCAGACACAGAGAAAAAACATTGTAATCCTTTTTAAATACTTCATTAAACAAGTCCTGGGATCTACATGGAAAAAAATAAAAGGTTGCTAACATTTTGTCTTTTAAAATTAATTTTGTAGGCTGTGATTAAAAATGTATATGTTCATTTTATATGGGTGATAGTTCTAAGAGACAGAATCCATCATTAGCAATGGATGGCATGAGAAGCTATTTTTTTCAGCAGTTCAATTTCTCATTCCTTCCTTCTGGTTTACATTCTATATTCAAGTTTTTTTGTGGCATGACCTTCAGTTTAAATCTATTCAGTTCAGATTTCGAGCAACAGCAACTTCCTGGCATTTCACAAGAAGTTGTTCTAATGGCTGGGTTGCCAGTCAAGGAGGGCAGGTTGAAGCTGTTTCTGTATTTCTGCAAGTAAAAGAGTTCTGCTGCGTAGAGGGGTGACTTCTTAGTTGGTTGTTCGTAAAGGGCATTCACTTGGAAACAAAGGAGATTAATGTTTGATCACTCTAGATAAGAAAAACCTGAAATACACTGTGTACATACAGACATGATTACTTTGTACCATAACTTATATAGACATTCTGTTTCATATTCCATTGCAAAATGTCTTCTGACGCAAACAAGTTAGTTAAAAGCAATAACATGGGGTTCTAACAGAGAGGTTCATAAGAAAACTTCAGAGGATCCCAAACCTATCTTTTAAGTTAAGTGTTTTGGCTGGGGGAGGTAACTTTTGAATCATTTGTGTTGCTGTATTATTTAGGAAAAAAAAGTAGAACAGTATAATGTGTGATTAACTTTTTTCTTTTTTCTTCTTTTTTTTCCCTGCTTCTCCTCTAGATTTTTGCCTTTGCAACAGCTGTTTGTTATGGTTGCAGCACAGCCCTGGCATTAAGGAGATGGAGGCTATAGCAGTTAAGAGAGTTAATGCCCGAGTGTTCCACTTCAGATTAAATTAAGTGCTACTTGTCTGTTTTACTGTAATCTAATTCCAAAAAGACTTTTTTTTTTTTTTTTTCTTTCCTTAGAAATCTGTTTTGAAGTGCTGAAATGCAGACAACCCCTAATCAGGATTTCCTTAACAGAAAACAAGTTTCCGTCTCTTCCCTTTCTAATTTTCACTTGTATTGTGTACTTATTAGAAGCATACTCATTTCATGGTGTCGTAGTGTTCAGGGGTAAACAAATGGGTCATTAGCAGATAATGGAGTTCTAGTGCGAAATCAGAAGAGGAAGAAAATGGAAACTAAACCAATATGTTAACTGCATATGCAGCTAAAAATCTCCCCTCTTGTTAAGTCCTTGAGTCTCCCTGTAGAGGCATGAGTTTTGTGTGTGCTGGTCCTTGCATGATCAGAGCCCAAGCTGACTTTGTGATACCAGTTTAGTATATATATTGTTAACTTCAGTGTACAGAGAAAATATTTTAAATATCCATCCAGTGAAATCTTTTGATACTCTTTTATAGCCATATCCAGCTATGGTCATCTGATCCTTAAAGCTTACTGTATTCCTTAGGAGGTGGAAACTGTTTGGGACTGTCAGTCAGTACTCCATTAGTTTTAGGAGTTTAATCAAATCTATTTATACGGCAAAACAAAACAGTGCATTTGTGGTGTGTGTGTATATACATGGTATATTTTTGTTTAATAGGAATATTTGCACTGTTTTACTTTGTTGGAGTACAGGCTTGTTTGTTACTTCAAGTGCTGCGCTTGTTACTTATTATGTGAGTCAATATCATTTGAATGGAATGTTACCAAATGGTGAATAATGTCTGACCTCAATTCTTGCAGTGTGTTATTTGTTGCATTCTAAACCTGCAGTGTTGTAAAGGTGTTTTTATTTGGACAGATGCCTATGCAACAGCTTACTGAAAGCAGTGGAGTACAAAGCAGACCACCCGCTATGGAGTTTGCTTTTGGCATGAATGAAGTTTAATTGAGCCTCTCTTGAGTGTCGACGTTGTGTAACGATATGCAATATTATATAGAGAACATTAATTTAACAAAACTAAATGAGTGTCATGCTCCTTAATGCTCATGCCATTTTGCTGATATTTTGAAACTTTTCTTTTATGATGCTAGTAAATGATTTTTGCTCTTGTGAACAGTGCCAAATTGATAACCTGGCAGAATAAAGGCTCCCTGCCATTTGTAAAATAACTTGCTCACTACATCTTGCCAATGCACCTGAATATTCTGCAGGTAAGGGAAGACAGGACTTTCTTCATTCCCAGACCTGCTCATTCTCCTTGAGCCAACAAGTGTATGTTCTGTGAAGGTCAGTTCATCAAACTGGTCCGGTACAAGGATCTCTGCGAGCCAGCCACCCTCAGTAGTGCCCTGCAGTCCCTGATGACCCCAGACAGGTTCTTACAGATGACGTAGCAATGAGTGGCAGCCCTTCTGACTACTGGAGACACTCAGTTGTCCTGAATTACTACAATGGGATGTTTTCTGTATCTTATTTCCTACAAGTTTTATCTTCCAAGGATTTTGTACTCTGGCTGATTTTTTTTTTTTTAATTTTCTACTTGCATTGAAGCTTTGTGAACATTTTATCTAGAGCCATATACTTTAAAAAATACTTCATATTGCATAAAATGCATTTACACTGGAAGATATCGATGAAAGTATATAACAAAGACTTACGCTAAGCAGCATTAAAGTTACTTAATATATTTATGGAAGTAGTCCGATTATTAGTTCTGTCTTTGGAAAGCGTCAGAAAAATACCTTGCAATTTTGACTGACCTGATGCTAGACATAAAATTAAGGCTAAGATTTTGTGAGAAGGCACAATTACATTGGTAGTAGTTTTGTATAGTGGTTTGCCACGTGACACAGCATAAATTATTAGCGAGGGGAAGAGTACAGTTGGTTACAATAACATTGCAAATGAGCGCTGGTCTTTGGTGTGGTTTCTCCTTCATCCTACCACCTGGATGTGCACTGTACACCACAGACTATGGATGCCACAACTACAGCCTGTGCAGCCAGCTGGGACGATTGGGGAAAAGATGTCAACTTTTTGCCTATTTAAGCCTACAGAGTATAAATGTGTCAACTAAAAAGCTTTTCAAATTTAGTTGGAAATTGTATCTAACCTCTGAGTTCAAACTTAACGTCTAAAGGTCACAACTGATGGGTGCTGTTCAAGGTCTCTTAAGCTGCTTGTAGAACTCCAGATAGCATAGTGTGGTTAGTGTAGCACAGAAACTGTTTGTATAGTGAGGAAAGGCTGAACTTTCCCTCGTAAGTATCAAGGAAAGGGCAGAGAAGAGATAAAGGTAAAAACTACAGAAATTAAGAATGGTTTTCATAGCTAAAAAAGTGACAGAATGGAAATTTTCTGTTAGCATGCAAGTTTTGCTGTACTATGAGGAAGATCTAAGGAAGGACACACAAGAACAAGCAGTTGCATTCTTAAAAAAAAAAAAAAAAAAGAGAGACACCCAGAAAAAGCAAACCAAAAAGCCAGTTGTTAATTTTGTATTACTTCATACAGGAAGCTGAAAAGATAGGTGTGCCTCAGAAATGGTATGTACATGCCGGGATGCCTGTATGCAAATACTGATAAGGGATAACATGTAATCCTGGTGATAGGTATTACAGGTGATACACACAAGCTGGCTCTAAGAAATCTCATTCTTCCCTGTACAAAAAAAATCCCCCAAGCTTATGACCTTAAAGAGAACATGCTTAGACCTCTCCACAGAATGGAAGGAGTAGGGGGAGGACACGGGGAGATCATTTATGAAAGAAATGAGACAACAGATTCCAAATAGTGTTTGCATCCATCATCTCTATTTGATGTGAAGCTGCAATGTAGGAATATCTGAGATACCATACAGGTCCCTGCTCTTACAATCAGAAAGTATTTCATGGTATTTGGGATACCAATGTGTAGTAGCTACTGGTAGATAAGCTCTCTCTAAGGAGACTTCCCTTCAGAGGATGCAGAGGAGAAGAGACAGTGTGTTACTTACTGCTAAAGAGAAATGAAAGTGCACATTTTAGAAAGACAAAGCTTTGTTAGAACTTGCTCAGAAGCTATGCACAGAAGTGCTTCACGCAAGATCTGACTCTGCTTCTGTCTCACTGAACACCTGCAAATAACCCGAAGTGACGCAGGTCCTGCAGTGATTATTGGTATGTACAGGATCAGTCTATTCAGATTCTTACGATTTCTCTGGCTGTGTATATTGCTTGTAAGTCCTGATGTGAGTAAAGTTAGCTGCTGTAAAATGCCTGAAAATGAGAGGCAGAACCAGTGATCACACGAATCCGTGCCCTTAGAAAGTTAAGGGAAAATCACTAGACCAGTGCTTCTTTCTCCTTAGCTTCCAAAAGCAGACAGCAATGCTGGCTGCCATTGCACTTCCTCTAATCATTGTATTTTTGCATTTGCTTTATAACTTTATAAAATGTTGACTTTCATCATTTTCCCATCTAAATTTGAAAAAAATAATGTTGAAAGCTTAGAACTGGTAGCTTGTTTGTTCCATTTTTTTTTTTCTAGCTGCTGTGAAATTATCCTCTGAACACAAGTGTCCTGGTGCATTTCATATTCCATTGACGGGCTATCCAAGGTGTGCAGAAAGCTTCCTAGGTCTTGTCTGTGGATAACTGTGAACCAAGAGTTCTCAAACTCAGATGCAAATAGGAAATCGCTCTTTTCATTCTTAGAAAAATGTGAAAGTGAGGGCATGTTTTATTTCTTCGTACAGTTGGTCATGACACATTGGTCAGACAAAGAAAACCAGAAGAAACAAAGGCAAATCTCATGTATTACATCAGTAAACAGCAATGGAAAATACTTAATTTTTTTTTTAGAAGTTAAGTTCAGCATGACTGTTCCCTTTTCTCCCACTACGTTAGCCTCCTTTCAGTTCATTATGGTGCTTATCTAAACCCCCTTCTAACCTGAGCAGCTCAGAATTTACGGTATTTATCAGTGTGCTACTGGAAAGAGGAGAGGTGCTCTTCTTGTTTCACAGGTGGGGAACTAAGACACAGAGATGCTAAGCAGCTTGTTTGCTGATGGCCTTGCATGGAAGATCAGTGGTGGAGCAGGAAAAGGAAACCTGGTTTCTCCAGTGAGAGGTCAGTGCCCTCCCTGCCCGGCAGCCCATACTGCTGCCCACTGTGTGCGGGAAGGAAGCAGTATAGAGTGAATTGTATGTGACCTGTCCCACTTCTGTCTCCAATGCAATGGTATTACTCTGGCAATGAGTTACATGGGGTTAAAAGGTAGAATGTATATTTGTGAAAGATTATGAGTCAAAGGGAGGTTTAGCATGACAAATTGGCATTCCTAGATCAAGCCTCATAGTTTCTGGGTGTTCTGACCTTAAATTTTGATTATCCTTTTGTAAATAGGATACTTAAGTTCTTGTTTGAGGTGTTTTTCTACCCCCTGCATCTTAAAGGAGGAAACAGGTCCTCAGGAATCTGCAGGTTTCAGCTGCTTCCTCCTATATAACATGTTCAAGCCTAAATTCTTGGCATTAGTGAAATAATGTTACCTGCCTTAAGCCTGCCAGGACACAGCACATTTCAGTTCAGAAACCTGAGCTAGGTTTTGGCAAATAGTTTGTCATGCTACCTTTCAAGGGAACACAATGATCAAGTCAGATTAGTTCTAGGTGCATTTTTAACACCTTTCTTCCTGTGGGATAATGATAAGGATTCTGGAAATTGTGGACAGAATACTCATACACTTATGTCCAGCACATCCAGTGTTCAGTCCTCTTGTGCCTGGCTCCAGAGAGGCTCTTGTGCAAGGACCGAGCCCTGTGGATCCATACATGATTTCAGTATTGCTAGTAATCTTAACTACTGGAGATACTCATCCAAACACCTTTCCCTGGTTGTCTCAGCAAAGTGTGGCCTATGTCACTGGACCAGTGGTGTGGCACAATAAACAGCAGATCAGAGCAAGCCCAAAGGGGTTCCTTGCAGAGAAAAGGATCCTTCTGCACTCCTCTTGCTGCAGAGCCGGGACCTCACACAGAGCTGTTGCCCTGTACAAAGATGATGGGGCTTCATAGTGATCCGATTACATGCTTGGGCAGTTCTACTTGCAGTGACCATGAATGATTGGCTTTTAATATTACTTTGTTACAGATGTTGTTTTAGGTTCAATAAGCTTTGGGAGACAAACTAATGAAGCAAAAAGTGGTTTGTTTCTATAAACACTTTGCTGCCTCTTTGTCCCACACAAGGACAATAGCCATTTTTCTTTGTGATTACTGTTTAAGTGGAGAACATACTTTATCATATTGTAACTAACGATATCATAGGTCTTATTCCCAAGTTGCATGACATGGAATTTTTTCCAGACTTCTGGGTCCAGGTGAATGCCCCAGCTAGGTCACAACCCTGTGCCATGGTAAGACCTAAACAAGCATCTTTTCTCTGCCCTGCCTCTTCCCTGTTTTTGCAGCAGAGACCTGCAGCATGCCAACCCAGTAACCAATGTGGTATATTGGGATATGATTTACTGTTCAGTAGCACTAAGGGGCACAGATGGTCTCAAGATGGTTCTACTAAGATAACGTACAAAGTTACGGCAAATAGGGAAATGGAGTGAGAGGCCTACTGATTAGAAAAGGAGATGGAAACCGTAGTACTTGGCTACATTTGTCCCCTGTATAAAATCTCCTTAATGTATCTACTGTTCAAACTGTAAATACCTTAGCCTGGGGTCTGAAGCCCTGAGAAACCTGCAGGTCCAGCTTAGAGCCTTGGGCTATTGGAATAAGAGGCAAGCTGAATCATCACCAGATATTTTAACCCAAAATTCAGGAGCGGATGAGGGGAAGTGTTCTCTACTTCCCAAGGTGGTACCAGCTCTAAGAGCTGGCAGAAGGGCAGGAGTAATTCTTCTCTACTTCTCCATTCCCTGGCTCCAGTCGCCATGGGCCCTCGAGGAGCTGGGGGACAGAAAGGAGGAGCACTTTGACAGAAGTGTCATGTGAGTTTTAAGACATGCCTGACCTACCCACAGCAGTGACAGCTGTTCCTGGGCCAAGTCTAAGATTCAGTCCCTGATCTACAATAAGTATGTCCAATGAAATGAATGAATGAAACCATCAAACAACAAGCCTGACCCCTAGCTGGTGCAAATGTTCATAGAAAAAGCTACCTCAGAGAGAAATTTCATGATGAACAAGAGGCCAAATTTTTATTTCAGGTGTATACAACTTCTTTTGAGATCCACTTGGCAATGAGGAATTTCACTAATGGAAGTAAGAACAGAATTTTCCCTCAGCACTGAACAGATCTGACCTTTGAAACAAATGGCGTTACAAATTCCTTGGCCTTGTGTCATTTGCTCTCTCTCTTAGGGATCCTTCTGCTGGGATAAGTTACTGCTGAAATAGCTGCTGCCATTAAGGAAAAAAATAGCCTTTGTGGCCGTGGCAGACTTAGATAGTGTGAAGACTCCAGGATAAAAATCCAGCACTTGTAGAATCTCATTATTTTGAAGGACCTGACTCATGGGTTGAGTGGTTTAGGATTGTCAGTGTTGGACAGGGTATATGAGGTGCAACATCACATAAAACTCCTCAGATAGACTGCTACAGTATCACCAAGTTACAGGGGTCTCTCAGAGCTCTGAATGCCTCTGCCGGCTGAGGGGTTATTGGGAGAAGAATTTCATGCTGAATTTACCTCTTTCCTATGTACCATAATTTTTTTGTTGTTGTTAAATAGCCCCAGAAAGAACAAGGTACTGCTGCCTGTGACTAAAAGGCAGAGATCGGGCCAGTGAGTACCAGTAGATGGAGCTGCAACCACAGCCCTTCGCTGTCTGCACACTCCTGCTTCGGGGACATCCTGCACCAGCCATACTTCAGGGCTTCTATGTACCCTAATTTCTATATAAGCAAAGCTCCCATGAGTGCAGTTAGGAATACTCATATAACTTAGGTGATTCATCTGAAAGGACCCGGCTTACATTTTCATCTTTTTAGTATAAGCAGACATAGCAACAAATTAGTGGCACACACTACTTCATGCTTCTGTCGATATGGTTATATTACAAATTTTGTATTTATCAAGAACACTCCCAGGACACTAATACAAAGCAAAGTCTGAGAAACTGAGAGGCAAGTGGAGCCAATATCCTTCACTCTTCTCCCTACAGGACACAGTTGGCTTTATTTACCTCTGTAACTCATTTGTGATTGAAATCCATGGAGCTTCCCTAGGTTAGAGAAGTGGAAACTAGCCTTCAAACCTTAAGGAGATTTTGGAGGGCTTTATTCTTCCCAGGGAGTTACAAATGTTAAGCAAGTCAACTCATTTAAAATGACAACAGCTCATACCATGGAGCCACTGTCATTGCAGTTTGAAGATTTTTTCAGACAGTCAGGTTCTGTGCAGGCCATCGGGACTTCACCAAACTGAGTTGGCTCAAAGGTGGCAGATCACCTTTAATAAATCCAGGACAACACATCTAGGTAAAATTTACTGGACTTGGAACTGAGAGTTCCAACTTAGGAAAGAGATCTCTGAGCCACTCTTGATGGTTCTCTGAAATCAGCAGCTCAGTATGCAATCGCAAACAAGATCCAGTAAATGTTGGAACTCGTAAGAAAGTTATGAGAAACAGGGTGTAATGTTGCTGCTACATTAAAAAAAATGGTGTGTTCTTGTAGTATAGTTAATGGGCAGCAAAAATGCTCAAGGTATGGAAGCTGCTGCCTTACAAAGACTGAAAATACTGGGACTCCACTCTGGAGTGAAGGAGGGGAAGGAGTGATGTAATCATGATTTACAAAATGATGAAAGTGATGGTTAAACTAAACATATAGCTGTTGTTTACAAGAACCTGATATGGGATCTAGGGGACACTTGAAGCAACTAGTAAAAGATGAGTTTAAAAGAGAGAAAATAAAGTTCTTGCTTACACAGTTGGTAGTGAACCCCGGGAGCTTGTGGAGGCAGACAGTATTAGAGCGTTCAAGAAGGGATTAGACAAATTAATGGGTATTCGTGCTAAAACGATGAAGCAAGAGCATACCTTCTAGTATCTCTAATCCAGCAGTTGTGGATGCTGTGTACTAGAGGAAAGGCCTGCCCATAACAGCCAAGCTCACGTGCTCTTACTAAACAGCATCTCCTCTTGCCACCACTGGAAACAGAGCAATGGGATAGACAGCTCACTGGTGTGACCCTTGGGCCATCTCTTATATGCAGCTTGTGACTTCTTTCAAATAGCAAAGATCCCCTGTGCAATACAGCATCACCTACACATCCAGTCCTTGCTACAATCACCAAAATTCTGGGTTATTCATCAGGTTGAGGCATGAGGCCAGCTGCCAAATTAAGATTTTTAGGAAAAGCTACAACTGTTATGTTCTAGCATAATCAGAGCTGCTTGATTTGATATATATGAATGACTTGGCTCCTTCACAAGACAATGGGAGAACAATAGGTAAAATCAGGTAAAATTGTACAGTTTTGGGAACAGTAAATGGATGCAAGATGCCCACGTCAGCTGAGAAAGTTCTACCTTACCCTTTACTACTGCTCTTCAGATTTTCCCCAAACACATTTTTCAGCAGTGACAAGCTGAAAGCTAATTGTATGTGTATGAAATTATTGAAGAAGATTCACAAAATTTTCTTGTTCTCTGCTAGATGCTTTCTGTCCTATTTTTAATTCTCCCCTAGTCCATTACTTTTTCTCCTACTATTCTGCAAGGGCTGGGCTACCTGTAGGCACACGCTCATGCATTCAAACACACACACTTCCTTGCCCCACTCACAGTTCTCAGCATCTAACTCTGTTCCCAGACAGTTCAGCAGAAAAGCAGCCAGCATGGAGAATTTCAGCCTAATTGGTTTAAAATCTGGCAAATCATAAGCAATAGAAAAAGTCTTTCAAAGGTAAGTGTTACATTTCCTTAATGACAAGCAACACTTCCTGCTCTCGCCATAGCATCTTTAACCCTTCATGCCAAAACAAACTGGTCCATTTGACACCAAAGGAACTCTGCCTTTTTTGGACAAAATATCATCTGTACGATCATCACTGAAAAATGCTTGTATTGTTATGACCAAATTTTCTCAATTACAATCTAAATGGCATTTTCCTGAAGTAAACAAGAATGTGGTTTGCTTTTCAGACTGTCCCAGTGAGAGAAGTATTTGCCACTTTTCAAATCCCCCTGTTCCCTGAGCATAAGTGCTGCTTTCCTGGAGGTCTGAAGCTGAGGACCTCTCCTCCTGCTGGTGTGGGACAGCTCTTTTGGCTTGTCCAGCTGTGCCAGCTCATATCAGCTGAGCATCCAACATGGTTTTTAACTGAAGTTATTTTTTAACCTTTATATTTTCTTTTTCTTTACCCTGCAGCCACCATCAAGATGAGGGACAACTCTAATGATGGGAGCAATGGCTTCCCAAGAGAGATATGACCGTATGGGGGCAGGTGGAGGGAACACACTTCCAGCACCAGTGTTTCAGAGAGACTGACAATAACATGCTTCCCTCAGAGAGGATCTTGTATTCGAATATGCATTAAAGGGTTGCAGGTTGCCATGGGATTCAGTCTAACTCTGTGTATTCAGCACAGAGGCTGCACAGCTTCCTGGATTGTCTTTAACAGGAGATGAGACAGACCTGGAAAGCTTTCCAGTTTCCAGCCTGCTGGCTTTAGCAATAATGTCATGTAAATCCAAAGGGAGACAAATGACCTTCTATCTTATGCTATTGTGCTGGTAACACATAAACAAAGCCTGTAGCTAGACAGGGAAGATTTTCACCAAAGACAAGGTCTAAAGGGAAGTCCTTTCCACCTTTTCATAAAACACTCCTGTGATAAAAGTACTCCTCTGAGTCACTGGTTGTTTTGTCCTCCTTTCACCTAAGGGATTTAAACTGACCTCTCTCACTGTCAAAAGAGATCCTTAAACACCACACTCTCATCAAGGCCGAAATGGCTTGCAAACATACACACACTGAAGTTGTACCACAGTGAAGGAGTGTTGCATTCTCATGGTGACAGCCATCAATAAACTTCAGGTGATGACCATTGTCCCATCATGTCCTTGCCTTCCATTACCACACAGCTGTAGAATATCCCTGATAGGCTACAGGTTAAAATTTTAATAGTTGTAGAACATGGTCAAATTTTTGGACTGTGACATCATTATGGGCGCCCATAGGCACTATCAGCCTGGATGGATTTTCCACTCTTCACACAGCACATAATGTGCTCTGTCTGTCCTCAGATGCAGTATCAGGTGAGCCAATTTTGGATGTCCCCACCCTGGCTGCTACTCCCATCCCAAGGATGGGGCTGCATGCCATGGCCTTCTTGCCCCATAGAGGGTACCTGTCTCAAAAGGAGCTCTCTCCATGAACGCATGAACACAGGCAGCACGTGTGTGCACAAAATGTCAGGGTGTACTGAGCAGCACATCCAGCAGAAAGGTGAAAAAAAGGATTGAATATATTTCCCATCTTTAGGATTTAAAAATTATTGACTGTTCCAGTGTAACAGTGTGCCCCTTGTGGCTTTCTGTAAAGCTCAGTCCAGCTCTCCCCTTTGATGTTTTGTCCACAGTTTAAGAAAAGAAAAACAGTTTGTGTCTTTGAGAGCCATGAACAAAAGAACTGGAAATGCGAGCTGAACCAAAGCTGTACCATGCTTTTTTGCAGCAGTACATTCTTTTAGATTAAGTGGCCTAAAATGATACTGCAAAAGTCAACCAAACAGAATGATTATCAGCCTTGCTGGAATTTGCCTGGGTAGAAAATACTGTGTTTATGAGCAGTTTTAGTAAATTGTTGGTAAGTGCAGAAAAGGGAAAAATACTTTGTTTAGAGCTAGGTGTCTCAGTTTTAACTTCTCTTCAGGCTCCTGGTTTCAGCTAGTTAAGTATCAAAGAAACCAAACTGAAATACAAAAATGTGACTTCTGGGAAATAAGCAGTTGTGGGAAGAGCAGAACTCAGGTCTGAGAATTGCAATTGGAAAATAATTTCTCTAAGACTCACTAAAATATATGGCCAAATCCCTGGTCTCCTTAAAGTTAAAAGGGAAATGTGTCTAATCTGTCCTGAATAGTGGGAGATTTTTCCCTTTCACTGTATTCATTTCTGTTTCTGTCATTCCTGGAAAGGGACTTCTTTTTTAGATATCTTCTAATTTTGTGGTGGGGGATTGTGGATTTTGGCAAAGTGCCAAAGTTTTAAGACTTTCAACACTGAAGGTTTCTAAGAAAGAAATTATGTCAGATAGACTTTCTTACCTCATATGACACTTGGGCTGAGATTTACTGCTGTTTTTATCTAGGATACCAAAGAAAGCTATGCTGACACTATGAGCAGACTGTTGATCATCTTTCAAGTAGTCCTTCACAGCTTTTATCCACAGAAGAGCAGAAAACTTAGTGCAAGGAAACATAGTGCATTGGCAGTTGCCCTGCCACGTGAGTTAAATTGGGGTCATATTTTTAAAACCATGTATGTGATGTGAAAGCCTGAAAATCCTATTGCTTTATTAAGTCAGGAAGGGTCAGCTCCTCAGAAGCTGGAATTATGACTACGGTGCACATTGCCATACCTAAATATGTGTGCTCAGTGCCCAAACTGGAGTTCGGGCAGAGAGGGCAGGTAAGGTGACCCAGTGCATGGCCAGGAGACACTGCTGTGCTTATAGGTAATTTCCATTTAATTTTAAAATTATCATGTGACAGAATACACTGGAAAAGGGTCCAAGAGATGAGGAAGCACATACCAAATGGCTAAAAGGCAATTGCTGCTACTTGTGCTTCCCGTCTATTCCTAAACTGAACAGTCCTGTGCAGTATTCAACTTTAATCTCAAGAGGAGTTCCCAAAGCACAGGGTGCTATGCTCACCATAGTGCTTCACCCTCATCACACCCCTGCTTGCAAGCAAGGACTGTGCTATGCCCAGGGCAATGGTTCCCACACCCTCAACAACACCCAGCAGTGATGCTGAAGTGCAGCTTAGTAGGAAATACCCTATTTCACTGTCTCTGTTGGCATCTGGTCTAGCTGTTGAATTTCATGTGGTTTTGAGCCATACTGAAAGACCTGGAGCAGAGACCAGTGCTGAATGAGGCAAATTCTTCCCTCAAGCTGTTGCAGAATTCACCGACAGAAAAATACATCACAATGTGGGACGATGTGTGGGATATATCTGCAGACAGCCATTATGAGGAATGATTCTTTCAAAGCAAACAAGACCCCAGCTCAGAGGGTAGCTACAGTGAGCTGTAAGACTTGCTGTGAGAAGTCCTGCTCTATCAAGCAAGACACAAGCTTCTTCCTCATAAAGACATACTGTTCTATATATTTAGCTCAAGCTTGCCCTGTCACTCTGAGGATGGACTCTGTTCATTGACTCACTAGGAAGCGGACCACAAAAATCCAAAAGATTATCCTGGATGTCTGCATTCTGACAGATGCAGGATGTCATGGGGATGAGAAGCAGCTCTTTCCATAGAGTGTGCCATCGTCTGTCCCCTGACACCTCATTGTTATTTTGAAGACCATTCAATGATGACTCCAGTAGTCATCCTTTTGTGATTTTTAGTTGAGCATAATTCCCATTGTACAATCAGTCTTTAGAGATTTCAGGTGGGTTTTGGTTTTGGGGGGGTTTTGGTTTGGTTTTGGTTTTGGTTTTGGTTTTTTTTTATTACTAGGGACAAAAACTAGACATGCAAATCCATTCATTAATACGTGCTGGCTTTTCCAAAGCATCTCCCTCCCCATCTAGGTTAATCAGAAGCCATGAGAAGGAAAGAGGGTTAGAGAAGTGCATTTCCACAAGTAGTTTCTATATAATTTTCTGCTTGAAGGCTCACCACTTCCATGATGTAAACCCATGCAATATCATGTCGCTCTGGAATGCTAAAAATACATTTTTGATCATCACTTTGACTTTATGATGCTCCAAGGCACTGAGTGTCCCAGAATGAAAAGTAGATCTGGGATGCCAATGGCAAAGGTTCCAACACAGGTATCTCAGGAAGGCTACAGGCGTGTCTCTGCGAGGACTCTTCAGGTCAGCTTGGCTAGCAGGCATGAAATTTCACCACTGAGATGCATAGAGAAGTAAACTGCCAACCTCTGGCAAGTGATTTTTGTCCAATTACTCTGCTAAGTGCTCTCACTGGGGCTTACACCGACAGCTCTGCATGCAAGTCAGAACAAAACCAATTCCCAGTTCCAATGTTATTCCATTCCCACGTGGCTTTTGCTGAAATCACTTTGCATATCACAGCTTCTTGGTATTAAGTACAGTAGTTACAGTTGATGAGACCTAAGATTTATGGAGGCCATAAGCTAACACATCAGACCAGGTTTACACAAACTGAGCCAGTCCATTGTTTTTGTCAGAGTGCTTAGCCAATATCTGGAGCCACAGATGGTCATTTCCCTTAGAATGAGAAACTGTTTCGAAGATTCAAGCAAGCCTTCAGGAAAAGAAAAAAAAAAAAAAAAAAAAGGAAGTGTACTTAAAGAAATGTTTGTTTGGGGGTTTCTTAAAGCTTATTTTCACTGAACTCCTGACTGAAATAAATAGCAGAATGCAACTACCCCCAAAAACATCTTCCCTCCAGCAAGCTCTGGGCTCAAAAACCTATGCCTCTGCCTCTTTCCTCCTCTCCTTCTCTTTACTTTCAGCATCCCAGTGACTGGCTGCCTGTTTCCAACACACCAGTTACATTTCTACTGCCTTGAAAATACAACATCTCAAAAAGTCTCTCTGACATATGCAAGGTGCAGTTCTGAGCCTCCTGCTGGCTATCATCACAGGCCCCCGGTGTCCTGCTTAGGCTCACTCTGCCCTGCCATTTGCAGTGTCATTCAAAGTGGACCCAGCACTGAGGGTGTGTTTCTCTAAGGGGGACACTGCTCCTACTGTCAGCCCTGAGCATACTGGGGGGAGCTAAAGCTACTGGTCCCCCTGCCAGAGAATCTGGAGACTTCTGTCAAGGAGTCTGTGAAGTGTTATTTGATCATTCTGGAAAACAATCACAGATTGGTAGGAGTTTTAACATCTTCGTTAATGACCTACTGGGGATGATGGGACAGAGTGTGCCCTCAGCAAGTCTGCAGATGATACAAATCTTGGAGGAGTGGCTGATGTCCCAGAGGGTTATGTTGCCATCCAGAGGGACCTGGAAAACCTGGAGATTTGGGCAGACAGAAAACCTCATGGGATTCAAGAAAAGGGAATGCAAAATCCTGCCTTCAGGAAGGCATAACTCCAAGCACCAGTACACTCTGGTGGTCAGCCAGCTGAAAAGCAAATTTTGCAGAAAAGGCCCTGGGTTCCTGGTGGACACCAAGTTGACCATGGATGCCCCATCACTGGAAGTGTGCAAGGTCAGGTTGGATGGGGCTTTGAGCAACCTGATCTAGTGATGGGTGTCCCTGTCTGTGGCAGGGGTATTGGACTACATGAGCTTAGATGCCTCCTTCCTTCAGGCATCTAAGCAGCATAGCATGTTGCTTTGTCAATTTAGGTGATACTCCAGCAGCAAATCACCTTTTTAACATCAAGACCCATGCATCACTATCTCAAGGTAGGCCAAATAGGATGGGAAGCCACTGCTTAGATTTACAGTGCAGAAATTTTAGACTTGCTGAAGATGCTGTAAGTCACAGAAATAGGGAATAGTGGAGGTGGGAAGGGACCTCCTGAGATTGTCTGGAGAATTCCTTTTCTCTACACAGTTGCAGCCAGTTCAGCATGTTGGAAGCACTGTATATGCACTGTCACAGGCAATGAGACTTTTCTTAGTCATCACAGCAAGATCCTTTCTGCAAAGCCCAGGCACTGCTGGATACAGCTTTTGGTCTGGATGCTAAGGGAGATCTCCCGCTTATATGTCCTACTGTTACCCACAGAGAGCTTTGCCAGTCATATTAATTTCAACAGATTCATCTTTCTTTGAGTATTTTTGGGGGATTCTTTCTCATAGTTTTTTCCAAATCTCTACCGTGGAGGGTCTTTCCTCCCCTTTTTTGTCAAGTTAGGATTGTATCACTGAGAATAATATTTATCTCTCCTGATCAGCTGGCTTTTTCTCAGGTATAAACTCTTGCAGTGACTACAAAGTACTCAGAGGCTTTGTGTTAGATTTCCGATAAAGAAGTGAAATTTAACCAAAGAAAAACACTGAACCACATTTTCTATATTCCTGACATCCAGTGATTTAGGGCAACAGAAATGTTTAACTTCTTTAATCATATGGAACCTGATCCAGTTCTCCCTGAGGAACATCATAGTCTTTCCACTGACTTTCATTGTCTGGAGCACACACAGAGTGCATGCAGTGTACCTCCACCACATCAATAACTCACGGAATGTTCTCCTCGACTTTAAAGAGTATATGGTACATTTTACATATACATACACACATATATAGAGGCAGTATGATTTTACTGCCATGGCTAGGCATAAAAGTAATCATTAGGAAGTCTTACCTTGTAACTTGTGCCTACTCCATTACTAAAGTCTACAGCAAAATCTGAATCTGGAGGAATGAAGGGAAGCCATTCTTACTGTTACTACTTTTTTTTTTTTTTATTAAAAGGAGAAGGTGAGCTGAAGGCACCAATCCTATTTAAAATAACTTGGGGTTTAGCGTCAATAATGGAAATATATTCACTATGGCTGGGATTTGTCTAACACCTCTCCCATCTTTTCTGACTGTCCATTAATCAAAACTTTTAAGGCCAATGAATATAATCAGTGAATGATCTTAATATTTTGTTCTCAGATTGTTTTCATTTCACAGGAAGTTTAAGTTTCAGTCAGTTTATACTTTCCCATGCATTCTTACATTTTAGTAAAATCTATTTTATATGGATTAAGTCTTGGTTTAGTTATTGGGGAAGAACAGGAACACCACAGAATAATCAAGAATGTGATATTTTTAAGGTTAAATTTCTTTAAAATAGTTAGCATCTCCTTTTCCTCTGCCATTTTGAGTAGAGTGTGTGCATTGCTGCTTTCAGTTTCTTGGGTAGATAGTGCTTATTTCCCAAACAGCCTTACACAGGTTTAGACTATCTGAAATGCAAGGCTAAGATCAGAAATGATGACACACCTTTTGCAGCCGCAGAGTTCCTCACAGCTTTTCACAGAGCTCTGGAAGGGGCAGCGAAGTCCCTGCACAAGGATCAGACCCCAGGACTGGACCCTCTATCTCTCCAGGCAGGGCGAATTTACCAGCTGGTATCCCAAACAGTGGAAGTTTGGCACATTTTCCTGCTCTTTGATAGTGTCAAAACCTGGAACCTCACAAACTAAAAAGCATGGTGGGAAAAGTAGGACATGTCAGCTGCTCCTAATGAGTCTGTCTTACTATGTGTAAATAAAAATATCACTTTTTTTGAAAAAGAACCCCATGTAGTTATTTTTCTAAGAACAATTTTTCTCAACAAATTAAACACCTTCTACTTTACAAGGAACACAAACCTGTTTATTGTATATCCTCCTAAAATACTGAAGGAGATAAAAACCTAAGTATTCCTGCAGGAGTTAACTCTAAAAATTAAAGAGCTGGAATTTTTCCTGTTCATTTTATTAAAACTTCTCCAATATCTATAATGAGCCCTTTATCACTAATTTGCTTCAAACATTTGCTGGCTTTTTAGTAGTGGCCCTAGGAAAATCTTCCATTCACTTGTGATATTTTCTTTCCACTAGTCTAGAGGAAGGTTTGTTAATAGCCATTCCTCACCTACCTTTAAATTCATTTATCATGTATCACAAATATTTAATACTTTATCCTGGATTCTGTTTAAGAGCTCAGTACACAAACTCCAAGCCATAAGCCAGGTGCTTGACAAGGATGAAAGAAGAAACAAATTGCTCCTGCCTATGGGTCCAGGGATTTAAGGTGTAGGTAGGATGGATGGTGAAGCTGTCATCAAGTGATCTTCCTTCAGACGAAGAATTTGCTGAATGGTCAAAGCTGGCAAAAGCCACGGGGAGAGGCAGCTATGGAAAAGTGCTTAAATTCAGGTATTGCACGGGTTCCCCGGCCATGGGTTTGTTGTGGAGGAGACAGGAAGATGGAACTAGTTACTGGAAAGTCTTAAAAAATGCAGCAGGTGGAATAGTCCTACATATATATATATATATATATACACAAACACATAAACCTAAGACCCCAACAACCTACTGCCAACATCTTGAACAAGGGAATTCCCAGTAACAATCCACCTGTTTTAACCCAGGATGTCTGGGAGACTGGAGAGTCTGTTTCACCTTCCACGTCATCTGAATGCTGTCTCACTTCTGTCCCCTGTAAAAGATGCCCTTACCTGCACAAAGCACATCACGTTTTGGTCCTGGAAAACAGATCAGGAATATGGGTGAAGCAAAGCCATGCTTGGCTTGCTCACCCTAAACCTGGGTAAGATGAGACTTTGGGGCAAAAAAAGGAGTATTCTTGGCATCCATTTCTGGGAATTTTCTTTAAAATTCCTACCATTTTTTTGTGACCTGGTCTACGCCAAGAATAAGAAAGAAAGAAATGTGCTTCTTGGGAGTATTTCAGTAATACCTAGCGATAAATTTTCTCTGGCAGAGATTATTTCAGCAGGATCCAGAGAGGATTTAAAATCCAAACAGAGACAGAAAAGAAGCCCAGCACTCCATCTGAATTGGTGGCAGGATTAAGTCAAGTGTCTCAACACCACCTGAGAGCTCTCACCAAATATCTCTAAGATGGCATTTTGATCTGGAATTATTTTGTGGCTTCTCCTTTTGAAAGCCAGCGGGGATATAAAGGGGCATAAGATACACAGACACTTTCCTGTACTGTGTCTCCAAACCTCAACAGTACTCAGTGAATGAAGAGAGAGCAGGGAAGGCATAACTAGTCCTCACAGTTCTCTAAGCTCCTTGCTTGATGATAGAAGATCTGCAGCAGTGGGTGCAGTCTCAACCTTGCTTCCGGGGTTTTGGCCGTGAAGATAAGTCAGCATGACAGCAGAATAACCTTGTTACATACCCATAAGTCATGGGCCATCTCATAGCCTATGCCTAAAGACAGAACCTGGCTTTGCAGAGTTTTCTCTCTTCGTCTTTTCAGAATGTGGCTTCTATTTTAGTGTCCCGGCAGAGAACACACAGGGTAACGCATTTTGCAATTCCATCAACTGTGCTGTGAAAGACAGATGTAGGTGTGGTTGTACATGTGGATTTCTGCAGGTACAGCTGAAGTCATGCTGTCACTTTTCACATTTTGCCTCCAGCGCTGTCAGAACCCCTCCCAGATACAGCTCATGTAATTGGAGACGTGAAAGCCCGAGCCTCTAATTAAGAAGGCACTGAAAATACAAGTCTCTAGATTGGATGCTTATCAGGTATACGCCAGACTCCCTCTACTAGCAGAATCATGTTCCTAATCTATTTGTAGAACTTGATTTATGAAGATTAACAAGACAGCCAAATTATGTCAACTTATGACAAAAAACATGTATTTTTCTTTCAGTTCAGATTCCAAAAGGTTATTTTCTTTCTCATAAGGCTATTTATAATGGCAGAACATATGTGTACCCTACCAAGCCCTGCATGGAATGCCAGGATAGCTGAAAGCACTGTGATTATGTGACCCACCATCAAGCAAAAAAATACACAAAGCTCACCGACATTTATTAGCCATTTCTCAACCTGGACAGACCCAAGGTATCACAGTGATTTCTCTTCTTTCTTCACACTTTGTGCAGAAATCCTTGCTTCCTATTCCATCTGTGTCTTCATATCTGCCTCAGTGTTAGCTGGAAGATCCTGGTGTCATCTGCTAGTAAATCAAATTCTGTTAAATCTCTAAAAATATTAAACACCATGAACCTTGACAGTCTACCTTCTTGCTGTTGCTTCTACCAGTTCCTTAAACACAAAGTACTTAAGGTTGTCAGTAGCCACAGACCTATTGGTTACATCTGTTCTGTTTCACAAGAAGTCATAAGGCTGGGCTTTAGGCCAAACTCAACACCCATCCACACTATTTTCCCTCAAGAGTATTTCAGAGTCCTTTCTGAGAGAACTGATTGGGTTCTTTAAATGGGACAATCCCTTTTTGGCTCTTTGCTTTGCTTTCAGGTATATCCAAGGTAGTGGGCACCAGTCTTTGGTGCACCCTTCCTTTATGCTTTTCCCCTGCAGTGATACCACACAGCTGACAGCAGGCAGAAAAGTAACTCACTGAAGAGGGTAAGTGAGGAAATCTTAGGACATCTGCCTGACACCCAGCACTAAGATACATAGATTGCTGAAGCCTCTATTCTGGTTTCCTATTCAGATTAAATCAAAAGCAGTGCCTATAGATATAAATATGTGCATTTATATATATACATATATATATATATAAGAACTTACAGTTCTTGGAAGGACAGTGGGCTATAGCCTTGTTTTAAGAGTGGATAGCTTAAGTATTACGTTGACATAGGCATGAAAGAAACTCTTCTAAAAGGGTACTTCATCTGACCTTTGGACCAAGGGAGATGTTACCAGAAAATCCATTTATAACCGATATTGGGAAGGGCAGGGACTCTAAGCTCTGTAACGTGTACTAATTCAAAATCCCAGAATGTTCTCCAAGAAAGAAGACCAGTGATGGCATCTGTGCATTTATTATTTCATCTGCATAAGTACACCTCCTTTGTTAGTGAATATGGTCATTTTGCTAAATTCATTTAGTTCTATTATCACATTTCTCTACACAATTAGACTGAAAGTGACTCTGTCCTGGGCTATCCATCCTCAGAAGGAAGATAGAGAGGTTCTGCAATGTGCCAGCAACCACGAACTAAAGCCAGTGCCTGGTTCTGCTACTTGAACAAGTTTAAAATGTAACAAATGTAACTGTGCCCCCAAATCAGACTAATAAATGTCCAGGGCAAAGAGAGGAGCAAAGGAGGCTCAATGAGGGCTGTGACTGACTACGACAACCTAGGACATTGCTACGTATTGGCAGAATAAGGGCTCAGTTTTTGCAAGACTACTGTTCTACAAAGCCTACTTCAGTTATGGGTTTCACATGTCTCTTGTCATTGATGAGGCTTGAAAGCAAAGACAGTTATAGAGAAAACAACAAGATGTGGTTTGTGTTATGGTCAAGTGTTTTTCTATTTCAGTGAGTAACATTTTCTTCCCAAATCCAGGAATTAATTACAAAATATAGATAAAAAATAAATATAGATACTTAATTTCAGAGTATCCAAAGCCACAAATTCCTCCAAACCAATGAAATCTTAAGAGACTTAAAACTTTCTGTTCAAAAAGCTGGATTTTACAGACCAAAACCTGAAATTTTTGTGTGCTCATATTAATCTATCGTGTATCACACTGGAAACTTAAGCATGAACCTGTCTCTGAAAAGACTGTAGAAATTCTTACAATAGTTTTCCATATTCCTGCTTCCGCTCCTGCCAGAAAAATTTGCTAACAAACTGTGTATACAGCAGTCCTCAGAAAAATACAGTAGCTAACTGTAAACCTGCAGGAGCTGAACAGTTTTAACATTTAAACTTCTCTGCATTAGTTTAATTTGAACATGATTTTCACTCCAATGTCTTTCTCACTTTGATCTTCAAAATCTGATCCCACTGAAGTGACTCTGAAAGATACCACACTGACATTTTTGACACATTGGCACAATGAAAGCCTATTGTCTTATGGAGGAAGAAGCAAAAATACTGATGCAATTTTCTTTTTTTTTCTTTTTTTTTTTTTTATTTTATTTTATTTTTTATTGCAGCAAATCGTTAGAGGGGAATAGACACTATTCATCAGCACTTGATTTAAATCACTGTATCTTCATTTTCTATGTGAAGCAGTACATGCTTATTCCTGTAGGCATGCAGACTGCATACTTATCACCAAAAGCTTCAGAAATATGTGGGCGTAGTCAACATCTGCGATTGCTTTTGCTGAATGTTCTGGGCTGTCGCAATCTTCTGATAACAGAAGCAAAGGGAAACACCTTTCACTATGTATGTTAGGCAAGAAATGCATTGTTACAATGAATTCAAGTTGTGCTTGTTTCACCTTTTCCATTTTTAAAATCCTAAATAAGTATTAACTGTTTAATCCTACTTCCTTGAAGAAAGAAGATAGATAGCTTTACCTCCATTGCACACATGGGAAGACTGAGGAAGAAATATATCAGAAAACATACCTCTAATCCAGAAATCAGAAAACTGTATCACTTAATCCTGAGTACTCAATAGGGTGGTCAAAATGGACCCAGTGTATTTTAAGAATGCCAGAATGACTCTTCGCAGAGATATACCAGTATTTTTCAGGCTCAGCAAATAGAATGGAATAAAAGTACATCAGGGTTCATTACCACGTATATTCACATTTCTGAATATTTAATATATTATATGCTACTTATGAAGTCCATATCAACTCTGGCTTATGCAGTCAGTTTGCAGTTCTGATTAAATCATCCCACAGTCCATTTTTATTTATGACTCGGCATGGAAATGTTCTTTGCTCCATTTGTGAACTACCTGTGGACTGCAGTTTCAACTACTTTAGCCAGGATGACACTTTATCCAAGAAAGAACAAAGGCTTTGAACAAGGTTATGCCCAGCCTGGGGCTACTCCTTACGTCTCACTTTTTAGAACATTATTGACATTGATACAGAAATAAAAGGTGGATTATTTTGCCCTCTACAGTCCTGTAAAATATTGCTTAATACTCTCTCAGATGTGGGCTTCTAAGAAACAAGGAGTTGGTTGCATAGGACAGATGCGTCCCTTGTATGTCCTTCAGCTGCATGCCCAAGCTCTTCTGTGGTTTCTACAACCCTGCCGGTGCCTCTGATCAGGGAACCACTCTGAACTGGATATGCTGAATACTTTACCAGTCAGGAGAGTGCTGTCTGTTCCAACTGCTGTACAGCTAATTAGGAACAGATGACATGCACAGGTGCTCAGTAGAGGTCTTTTAAGTACAGGGAAGGAAGGATCTGTGAACTCATAAATTCATAAAGGCCAGGAAGGAGAGTTACAATCTCTGCCTAGTCCAGTCTGCTGTATGTTGCAAGCACAGAGCTTCTCCAAACATTGTTTACACCATCCTGTAAGTGCTGATAGAGCAAGTGAAGGTGAAGCAGACCCTTTTGCCCTCCTATCCTCATTTGGTGAAGATCCACCATCCCCAGAGGACTCAAGGAACATTTAACAATGAGAGGTGTCCCCAAGTCTCCATGAATCCTTCTGCTCCACTCAGGAATGGCCTAGAGCTGGGACTTTGCTTGGATCTCAGGGCAAGCTGAAGACATCCCCACACCCCTTATAGCCTGAGTCTGTCCATATCCAAATTCAAGTAACCACACTGACTATACACCCATGAACTGCATGTGGCTAAAATACCACAGCCTGGCAACACCTGGCTAACACCCTGGCTTTGAAAGGACTAGTCTCAAATTCTCATGGTCTCTCTTTGCTGTCTCCTGGCCTCCTTCACCTTTCCCTAACATTCATCCATTTCCTACCAGCTTCATTCCAAAGGCAGAAACACTGAACTGTGACAAACAACTGAATTCATTGATCATTTAGTTATTGTGACATATTTTTCCTTAGAAATGAAACTAATATACAGTGTGGGAGGAGAGGGTCATCTCTTACTTAAATTCCTGGGTGAAGTTTGCTAACCTTGAGCCAGATATGCCGAGACCCATCACATTTCCTCCTAGAAAGAGGCAAAACCCACAATGATTTTGAAGTCTGGTGCTACAAAAATATGGCCAGAGTGAGATTTTTAAATTCTGTCAGCTTCATTTCAAGCAGTTAAGATCTACTGTTATTGTGGTTTGAAGGTAAATTTCATGGTAAACATCCTTAAATTAATTTGGATACGAATTTAGACATAGAGTTACACACACCTATTTTTAAGGACAAGGATATTGATCTTGGCAAGGCAATAAATTCCAGTAATATGTCTCTGCGGAATAAAGCCAAGACAATTCAAACCCATTTATTTTTTGTCTTCACAACATTTTGCCAAAACTATCATTTTGTTGGCCACATAATTCTGATTTATATTCAACAAGAGCAGTAAAAAGCTTTTATAGAGGAGACAGCCAGAGTGACATTTTCCTATAAATCACAATGATTTTTACTGCCACAAGATCCCGCGGCTTGACTTCAAATACAACTGTGCTGTAAAGTGCGTGGACGAAGCTGCATTCCTTCTGAATGAGAACCATGTTTCCTTTTCTCTGTGAGTGACTCCACATTCCAATCAGTCTCTAACAGATAATAACAATATCCAAACAAAAGCAGTTTTCAGAGCTGGTAAAGCAGCAATGGGAAAACATGTTCAAAGTGGGTGTCACTCTGTACCATATCATTCTTTCAAAATAAATAAATAAATAAAAGGGCATAGGCAAGGTGCACACCAGACAGCAAGTTCTTTTTCTCATGTTTCTGATGGTTCTAATTTTGGGGCTTACATTTTCCTGCTGGTAGAATGTGGAAGAGTGTAACTAGAAGCAGAGCAATATTTAACTACTGACCTGGAATATATTACTCCTGAGCCTCTATGTAATCCTCAAGGCACCTTAATCAGGTAAAGGGAATTGGGTAATACCTATATTATTATTCTTATTAATAAGGTTAAGAATACCTTCTTATGACCCAACAAAGGAAAATTCATCAAGGGCTGTTGAAATTTAAAAACCACTAACATATACTGCTAGGCATTTATTTCCCAAGACAGGCTGACATTTCCATTCCACAACCCTTTCATTTTCTTGTTTGGGAACTGCACCCACCAAAGTCAGGTATATGGAGTAGGATGGAGTAAGGTCACAGATGCAGTGTTCTGATGTGACTCTAGATTAGATTTAGGCAAAGGTTCATCATCCCCTAACACACAGGATATCTTCCTACTGTGCCAAAATCTCATTGAGAGCTGTGATGAGCCCGCAGCTATATCCAAAATAGAACCTGAAAATTAATTTCTTGCAGAGCATCATGTACCTTTTTTTTAACTCTAAACACATCACCTGAACTCAGGTGACAAGGGTTCCTGCTCCTTGATTATAATCTTCCTCAGGACTGACTCACTTCTGAGGCTGTATGGTCAACCTGGACATGACTCCGTTCTGTGCCAGGATGAGACTCGGGTTTGCATATCCACCCCGCACCTCGCTGCCAGGATGTGGAAACCAAAGTGCCCACGCTGGAAGAGAGACAGCAGGTTCACTCTCCCTCCACACCAGTAGTCCAGGACCGCAGGAGCAGCAGCCTCACTCCAGAGCTGCAGACAAACACAGTTTGATCACTAATCTCCCCTGTTTGCTTTTTTCCCCCAAAGGCACAGCTTCTGGGACAGCAGGGTTCATGGGATCATTTGCTAACTGGTATGGTCATGAGAAAATGTGAATCTAAATGACACAAGTATAAGAAGACAACATATAATTACATTTTCCAGTGAAAATTCAAAAGCCACTTACATGGTTGATGGTGAGCAGATCATGATTATTTATAATTTAATCTAGAGTATGGCAGTCCTGAGTCTCATCTTGAGAGCACACTTCCTCCCAGCCTCTCTCCAGTGCACACTGTCAGATGGAAATGGGAATTCTGTGGGAGTCCAAGCTCAGGATCCTCCAAAAGATTCTGTGAATGGAAGAAGTTCCAGATTCAACTCTCTAGCTGTAGACAGTTTTGTTGTGGGGAGGAAATGCACTTATATCAGAGTGCTAATAAAAATATAAAAGTTGTAAACTGCTGGAATATACTGACATGTTGTTCTTCTACAGCTCTTTAAAAATAAGAGACATTTTTCTTGCTCATGCAAAAATGATCACTATATAAGCAGAGATAGGAGACATTTTATCATTTGCACGTCAGTATAAAATAATATTCCCTTTTCCCTTTTCAAATAATTTCTTTTCCACTTCTATGACTATAAATGCATCAAAATCAGGAAAATCCTACAGGCTAAACCACCTTTGTGGGGACCAAGAAAAGAAATGTCTTTGCTGTAGAGCTGTGGACAGTGGGCTGACAATATGGACAGATGAAAAAGGTACAGCTGCCTCAGTGACCTGTGGGGCATACACTGAGCTCTCTACACAGTCCTTCTATTTCTAGTTTGTGTTGAAAACATAGTAAGTTACAAAATACTAACTATGGTAGTCATGGAGGAATGTGAAAAGGTTCAGGGTCAGCTTATGTAGGCCTATCAAAGACTGGTCACTTCTCACTCTTCAGACTAGCACTGCATTGGTTTCAGCCAGCAGAAAAAATTGCTCCTCTGCAGCTCTAGAAAGACAACAAAATCAGTGGATTAGATTGTATTGCTTTTACCTCCAATTAGTAAAGTCAACCCTTCTTGAGGATCCTCTCTAATGCAGAGGACCAGATGAGGATAACTTGAGAGGACATGGCAGGGGTCAGTGCTGTGACAGAGCTCCTTGGTGTACCCAGCCCCTTCCCTCACAGGTGAAATTTGGGCTCCCTCAAGTCCTACTGATTTCAGTGAAGTTCTCCTTCCTTGGCTTCCTTTCCCATCATGTCCAACACAAGCTGTTTGCCCTTTCATGATGAGACTTTGGGATCTGTCCCCACTCCTACAACTTTTTGAAGGTGTATCTCCTCTCTTCACATGGGCTGGGGAAAGCAAGTCCAGGCAGCATGTGCCAAGCCACTTCAGGTCAGGGACAGGTTTGATCTGGCTGGCTACAAACACTCAATGTGGTCTCCATTGAATGGAGTCAGCCAATGCAATTACCAACCTTACACAGTTGTTTTGTTTTGTTTTCTGACATTGAATCACTGCAAAGTAAAGAATGACTCTGAAATAAGTGTATTTTGGAGACATAGCACCTAAGAAGTGGACAAATTTAGACTGCTGTTATTTTGAAATAGTCACAATAGTGTTACTTATCCTGATTTTTTCTTAACAGCCTCAAGTAGTTCTGCTTAAATGTCTTGCTTAAAGTTATTTTTTTTCCTTCTACACTCCACTACCTGTAAAGATAACAAAAGTCAGGACACCACTAGAATACTGAACACTCAATTCTGGCAATAGAATAAAGGTCCCATTCCCCCAGAGACTGGCTGGAAGCAAAGCAATATTGTTTGGCTATTGCTCTATCTCCCATTCTCAAGGTTTGTTGATGCAAAGCAAAACTTACATTTGGATCAGAGGTGCGGGTTAATGAAATGAAAACTGAACATGGGCATTTGCAGTACCATTTGAAGACAGAAATCTGAACTGATTTTATCATGCAGGTCTGGGAGAAAAAAACACATGAGAGTAAGAAATGGAAAAGAAATATCAGTGTGGAAATAAATGGAAGTCTTTACTCTAGACCTGGAATCAAAGCCTGGGGTATCCTACCTGGGAAGCTGATCTGCATCATGAAGATTTCAGAGGGTTATCCCATGAGCTACTTTTCTTCAGTGAGGAAAATGAAGACATAAATAACTTTCTGAGTTTGAGATATATTAGTGCGATCCAATTTTAGGGCTCCCAACACAAGACAGACATTGGCAAACTGGGGCAAGTTAAGTTGAGAGCCAAGGAGATGGGTAAGGCCGGGGCACTTGTCCTAAT
Source organism: Ceryle rudis (assembly GCA_033439905.1). Taxonomy (NCBI): domain Eukaryota; kingdom Metazoa; phylum Chordata; class Aves; order Coraciiformes; family Cerylidae; genus Ceryle; species Ceryle rudis. The sequence continues at coordinate 23,324 of JAAGNO010010003.1, read as the reverse complement.
GGAGGGGCTGAGGGAGCTGCATTAGAGTGGATGAGAGTCTCTGGGCATAAGCTGAAGGAGGAGAGGTTAGGACCTCCGGCCTTTTCCCTGCTGAGGGCAGTCAGGCACTGGAGCAGATGACCTAGAGGTTGTGTAGTCTCCATCCTGGGGGGTGGGAAGGGTTCAACCCCCAACTGGGCTTACTCAAAGCCTTCAACAATCTGGTCTGACCTCACAGACAACTCTGCTTTGAGCAGGAGGTCAGGATAACCTCCTGAGTTCCCTTCCAAAGTGTATTTTCCTATGATCCTATGATTTATTACATTTTTCCCAAACTATACATTTGAGAAAGCAGATAATAGTTTTGCCTAATCTTTTAAAACTCTATTTCCAGAAATAAATTTAACTTACTCTGTCCAGAAAATTCCTTCTTCTAACTGCTGAAATTTGCTGATAAGTGTGTAATTTATAATGGTGATTTTTATGATTTGGCAGCACTTTCACAAAAACCATTTCATATCAAAGCAGGCAATCATACACAGTCATTTCAAATGGAAACCACAGGTCATGATGAGCTGGGCTATTCTCTCATTTTTGTGAAGGAGAAATTAAAGTTTAGATAATCACCACCAAGTATTTAGTCTCCACATGCAGTTAAATGGCATTTCTGTGTTATTGAGTATAGCTTACTTGACTGTATTAAAGAGTTTAAAACTAACTTTTCAAAGACTAGTGAACAATTTATCACTAGAAATATGGGCAAGCACACTGATGCCAAGAAATGCTCCCAAAGTATTAAGCTGTTCTGAATAATATTTCAATACTATTGAAGCTGCTGTTTTCATGTCCCTGAAACAGCAAAACCAGAAATATCTGAAAGCTGTTCTGACATTCCTGAACACACCATTAAGCAACAATAAAAGAGGTTGTCATAGTTCCTGTGTCATAATGGAATGAGTTTGTCTCTCTTCAAGCTGGCAGTGGCCTTTTGCTAGTCAGAACATCAGGAAAAAATGTTAAAATCAGAGCCAGAAAAAAACCACAACCAAACAAACAAACCAAAACCAACCAAACAAAAAAAAATCAAACCCACAACAACTAAAATCTCACAAGACAGAATAAATCATCTTTTCTTTTATCTTAGTTCAAGTTTTATTCCCTTTTTCTTTCAATCTTTTAATCAATCTTTGAAATAAAAAGCAGGGAAATGAAATCTAAACCAACTAAAGTTAGTCACATAACTGAAAGAAAATAATTTTAAGTTATTATTTCTCTGTCTTGAACAACTTGTCAAGAGAAAGCTGGTAAAGCAAAGTTTGCTTTCAGTACTTTGCAACTAAGTTTACATCCTGTACACTATCTGTCCCTGTTTCCAGACCTCACCAGAAGCTCCTCATGTGCACTGGTCATTATGCTTTAAATGGCAAGCACCTTGTGTCCCTCTCACTTTATGGATTATGCGTATCTAGATATTAAATACTCAGAACTAAAATATAAACATATATCAGGAAGTGATTTGATTCAATTATTAATGTAATGTTGTTTAGCATTGGATTTCTCACTAGAGTTTGCTAAATGGTAAATTGTAATAAATAAAAATTAATACCGAGAACATGTCTGATATCGGTAAGCAGTGATAGGCATCCTTAGCATCTTCAATTACATATATCTTCAACATTAAGGTTCTTATTTCACTGTCATGATTTCTGTTATCAAAATTCTATAGCCAAGGTGGAATGAAACTGTTTTGCAGAAGTTACTATCCACTGAAGGCAATACCTTTCCAGAAATATGTTTCTCAGGAAAACAACATGTGCTACTCATAATAATCATGCAATAACCATAGAACTGCATCAACAGCACACCTAGAAGTATAACTGTTGCTAGAGAGACATCTGGCACACAGGGCAGAAAAAGGTACAAGATTTATCTGTTTATATCAGAAGACAGGTTTTAATACTTTAAGTATAAAACAAGGGAGAAAATCCTAGCTTAGAGATCAATTTGAGGTATCAGGCTTTTCAAGTTCTTAGTTATGTATAATATATAATATATGCATTCTCAGACTTGTACAAACACATAAGAAATTATCCCTGTCCTGTCCCTTTCAGCTTGTGGATGGATCATAAGAAGCAGTGAGCAGAAACATCCTTTGAATGCAGTTAGTGTATTGATGTGATGAGAATTCTCAAAAATATGCCCTCAAATGGGCATTGGCTCTGTCATCTATCACAGTACAGAGAACAGACAAGCCTAGCATGAAATTCTTCAAAGGAATGCACTCTCTTTGCTTTCATCCAACACTGAACAAGATCTGCAGCATTTACAGCAAGTTATTCAACAGGCAACATTTTGGCCAGAACTGGGGAGAGAAGCAGGGACTGCAGAAGTTCAGAGCACAAATCAGTGCTCTGAGTGAGCGGCAGATGTAGTGATTGTAGGTATGACAGTCAGAGGCTTAGTAGCTGGAGGAGGAAGTGTCATGTCCTCTTGAGAAAAATCAACAAGTACAGTATTTCATAACTCCATCTTATGTTTCCAAGTATCTCTGACACAGAGCACAACATTTGTCGACAAATATCTGTTGCTTACACTTCAGTCACAAGAATAAATCTCCCTCTTTCAAGTCCCTTTCTTTTCCTGGACTCTCATTGCAGCAATGATACAGATCCTCTCTCCTTGAGTCTTTAATGCTTTGGTCATTAAGGGTGTTAGAAAAATATGCAACAACCTAGCATTTATCCTGATTTGATTTTCCTGAATTTCCCCACTTTATTTTCTATTTTATTTCTGCACTTAACCTATCACAACTGTTGGAGAATTTATTGCAGTGAATGAGAGAGTCTTTCTTGGTTACAACTTCAAAAATATGATCAAGCTGTAAGAAAGGCAGCATCTGAGCACAGGAGGAAAGGGCCAAGGAGATAAATGCCTAATGACTTATTTCTAAAGACCGCCACTGACTGCAGTTTCACAGCTTACTCAGGCAATGCTTCAGAATCCTTCCTGTTAAAATGTTTATGCCAATGTTAATCCATAATCTTTTGTGCTGTGATTTAGGCTGATCATTTCTTGCCCTATACATCACCTTAGTCTTTGGAACTAAGTTTTTCCTTACTTAGAAGACCATTAACCTTGTTCCACGCTCAGCCTTGTCTGTCTTCAGTTAAAGAATCCCAAATTAACCATCCTATCCTCATACATCTTGTTTCCATCCCTCTGATAAATCCTTACTTCTCTGAACTTCCTCCAGTTATCTGTACATTCTGCAAAGGCAGTGCCTGATACTGGACATTGTATGCCTTTTGCTGAACAGAATACCTGGATCATATAATTTGGAGTCCATACCCTTGATTATACATCTCAGGGTGAGGTTTGCCTTCATCCAACATCATGACACTTTTGGGTCATGTTCATTTTGAACCTAAGTTCCTTTTTTAAAGATCATCCCCCTACTCAGCTGTTCCTATACTGGATTCATGCAGCTGGCTGTTCCTGGTGATGATCTACACTGATTCTATTGAATTTCAGACCACCATTCTGATGATTTCTCCATTTTTTACAATTTCTTTGACTTTTCATCCCATCCCCCAGCATTCCTGAAGTCTCTTCCAGATGCTCATCTTTAGCAAGCTTAATATTACAGTTCTCTGCTCCACCACTCAAGTGATTTATTCCAGTATTTCACCCAACATAGTGATTTCTTCTCATTGGGTTTCAACTCTGTCCTGCTGCATGTGGGCATAACAGCATGATTCAATCTTCCTAGCTTGCTTGTCGTTAACATAATTCAAATAGTCCCAGAGTTAACCTATGTTACCTTTTGCTTCGTTCACCTAGAATGACTTCTTCATTGTCAAAGGAAATTTGGTATTGCTTTGAGCTTGAAATGAACCTTTCTTGAAAATACACATTGTTTACCCTCTTGTTATCTTCCAAATGCTTTCAGACGGCTTCTTTAATTATCTAATTGTTCTAGAACACTTCAGCTTAACTAGAATTTCCCAGCTCTTTTACTTTCCAAGATAACTGTTGTTATTTGCTGTTTTCACATACCCAGTATTAAGCTTGATCTCCACAGATTCTCAAATATAACTGCTATTTTTTTCTGAGCTTACTTCAGCACCCATGGAAGAATTTTGTCAACTTCAGATGATTTAAAAACACTCAGCTCACCTAAGAATTCTGTTTTAATTTTGTTCTAGACTGAGGCTATGCCCAGTAGTGGATTAGTTAACAGTTGATCTTTTAAATTATAATAGATTCAGAAAACACTTGAATCTTCTAGGCTAGCTCTCCTTCTCTCTTATGAACAGCAAACTGCAAATGGCATTGTGCTTCCTGTTAGTATTAGTGTTTACCTATATAAATTAAAATTAATGTATAACATAATTTTAATAATATTGACTTACTGTCTTCTTTTTACTCTGCTGTCCCTAGCCAAGTTATTAGGTTTTGCACTTTGGCTGGTGCTATTGATTTATAATTAATTTATATCCAATCCAATTTATATCCCATTTCCTGTGTGCTTCCTTCTAGAGTTAAATGTCAGTGAAGAACTAAACACATATCCACAACTTCTTTAAACTTCTTACCCTTTCACCATTTTTGGACAGCTTGTTTAGAGAGTTTTCTTTGAAGACTTCCTTTATCTCCTTAACTCCCTTCACCCTGGGTTATATCTTTATGAAATCTTACCTATGAAACCCAAGTTTATTGATTCCTGCTCTCAGGAAGCCTCTCCTCCTCATAAGATGAGGGAACTCAACATCGGTTTGTCAGTGCTGGGATCAGACTGGTGAAGAAGGGGAAGAACAAGTCAAGACAGAGGTCACCTAAGGGGCTATAAAGATAGGAGAGGTAGAAAAGGTATTTCTGGTCTTCTCTCCCTGAAAAGAGAGTTATCATTAACATCATAATTCACTGTCTAAATTTCAGACCAGGTGAATACCACAGAGTAAGGTCTCCTTACCATTCAAGCCAATGGGTTTGCTGGAGGACAATAAGCTTCTGGCTCAGAAGCTTGAATTTTCTCCCGCTAGAAACAAAAGAAAATGTGGGGAAAGTGTCATTCCTATGAAAAGCCAAAGCATGGCTGAGATGTGCACACAAACCAAAGCGAGTAGCACCATCCAGACCCACAGCCTAGGTTTGGCAATGAGGGAAGCACTAAGAGAGACACATCTCCCTCCTGGCAGTACATTGGCTTATTTACATTCTTACCCTCTTTATTGAACAGGTCTCTGCAAACCTGTTCTGCATAAAAGGAAAACAGTAACCCTCCACTGCCTTCACTCTGCTATTCACATCATACGGTTTGAGACTGAATGACTGCAAGATATTCTCAATTAGATCCCCTAAAAAGCTGAGGTAGGAGGAAGTGTCTTCAAAAACTTTGGTTTTGCATTATCACAGATGTTAATGAATCTAGTAGAGTTTCAGCCACCAAAAAGGGGTTTTCTGAAATGACTGAAGCAATCTGAAGGGAAATTAGATAAATGCTATAGGGAGGTGCCAAAATAGTTTTAAATGCAACTTACAACAGACTTCCTGAAAGGGATTATTTAGCAGAAAAAGAGGCAGGATTTCATCCTTGCCTTTTTTATGGTCCTATTTTAAAGGTTTCCATACAAATACTATAATCGTATTCTTTATATCTGCAGTGTCTGACATTCAGAGGCCTTTTAAAAATTTTGGCAATTGGAGCCACCATTACAGATTGGAAGTCTGTTGAAAAGATACCTTAGAGACATTTGGCTTTACTTATTCTTACAGAAAGAAACTATTCGGAAGAAAAAGGGAAAGAAAATAAAAAGAACTTTACTGTCCTGCTGAGAGTCAGTTTACCTATTTTTTCCCCTGACCAGGCATCCTATTGGAAAAGCATTGCAATGGATACCTGGACTCCAATGACATCTCTTGACTAGCAAATGGATTTTGGCATTTTCTTCTCCAAGTCTTGCTTTTTTCTTTTGCCACCTTCTGATAATATCATTATAGAATGGTTCCTTGCTCTGAACAATGGGACACCCAAAGGGCCATGAGGGGCTTTCTTGTTGAATTGACATTATTCTGCTGGGGAAAACAAGGAGTTGGTGCTAGTTTTACATGGAAGCTCCAGCAGACTGAGAAGTGGATTGATCCAGAGATCAACTCCTTCTAGCTCCAGAGCTGTCTTGGGGAGGTCTGTGCAGCCAGCCCTGTAAGCTATGGTGTGATACACCTCTATACCACTGTCACTGCTGTAGGGAAAAGAGTAACTCCTTGATTTCTTACTTGAAGTTGCTGCATAACTTGCCTCTAAACCACTAACAACCTTTTTTTTTGTCTTCATGTTCTGCCTAATGTGCTATCTGATATTACCACAGGACATCTGTCAGCATTACCCCTCATTCCCTTCCCCTCAGTGGCATCAGACTGCTTTTCCCTAGATCAGATGCTCTTGAAGTTTTGGAAGGCCACCAACTTGGACTTCAGCTAAGAATTGTATAATGACTAATCTGAAAAGCAATACAGCACAATGACTTTTTAAAAGTCTTCTGTGGTCAGAAGACTCAACATAGGAGTTGAGAAACTTCCAGTTCCCTAGGCCATGCTAAGGGACTATCCTCAGGAGGAATAATACTACCCACAAATTGTATAACTCATTTTATTTGTAAGATCTTAATTGCTTTACATTGGTGAGTATCCTCAATAGTATGAGAGTTTAAGGACTTCAGGGTGCCAAGATTTTAAGTCATTTGGTCAGGATCATAGGAAGTCTGGAAAAGTCAGGATTTTCCCCTTGGTCTAATACTTGTGCTTCACACATGTGCCTCCTACCTGCTGTTATTCAATACCCTAGAGAATAAGCCTGCCTCAAATCTGCTGATTTTGATGGATTTTTTTTCTTTTAACATCAACAGGTATTGGATAAGACACAGAGTGGGAGTGAAGACAGGACTGCTATGAAGCAGAAAAAGCAGAAAGTCAAAGAATTCAAGAAAGCAGTATTTTTGAATGAAATATGAAATGACTGAAATGTCAGTTAGGAAAGAGAAAAGAAAACATGAAGAGAAGTCATGAAGTTAATCAAAGAATTACAGAATGAATGAATCCTGAGAAGTAAAAAAAGATTAATGAAAAGAATTATAGGCTTCATTACCTTAAAATACTTGAAATTAAGAAATGTGGTTACAGAGAATGAACTATATTCTTCATGACTGGTGGGAAGAGGGGCTGATTTTCTCAAGATCAGAAAATGTGCTGGATTTGACATCTGTCAGGTAAGAAAGAACCTCAAAGCCCAATCCAGTCATTATCCAGTGTAAATGTTTGGGGATTTTTTTTTTTTTTTTTTTTTTTAATTCTATGACCTTCTTTTGGAAACTGGTTTGACTTTTGCAAAATATGTAGATCTCTATTTTGCTGACTTTTATATGGAAAACTCAGACAGCTGCATCCCAATATTTGGCATCTCCATGTCTTTCCCTCATCTACACTTAAGTGGTTTGGCTCACACAGAATCAAGTCAGCCAGCCGAGCAACATGCTCAAGGGAGCCCTGTGCTGGAGTTAGTTTTCATGCTGACTCCAGGAAAGGACTTCCCAACTGCACCCAACTATTTGCACATAAGCAAAACTGATGAATTAGGTTAATTCTCCTCACTGTCCTTTTTTGTCCTCCTTTATTTTTAAACCTCCTTTTCCTCACCTTCCTCAAGTATTAAAGGCTCAAGTATTTAATCATTTGGTTTTCATAAAAGCCTGACTCTCCTTTTGATGCAGAGATCTCCTTATTAATGCGAGTAACCAAGATGTTATGCTCCACAGGTTAGGGGAATTCTGGATGTATTGGCTGAAGCACTCACACTGAAGTTGGGAACAGGACCAGTACTGACTTCATTGGGAGCAGTGTTAAATCCCATGGAACAGCCATAGAGGATTTCCATATCTAAAATTTTCCAGAAGCTTTGAAACTTAGACTGATATTTGGATAACCAAAACATTCACAGTAAGATACAATAATACTTATCCATTCTTCCCCGATGAAACTACTTGAATAGAGGTACTCTGAGAAATGCCATTTTGGGTAAAGTTAAAATCTGAAAAGTAGAAAGAGCAAAACAGGTTGTGAAAAAACTTGGTTAATTTGGAAATCTACAATGTGAGGACCTTAACACTACTGATCTTCAAAGCAGAGTATTCTGGGTTTTGGAAATCATATGAGAAAAAGTAGAAATTATTATAATCTTAAAGAAAAATATTTTCCCTAATAACTGCATGCTACAGAAGCAATTTCAAGCATGATGTATTTATATTTTGACTGCTGAGACTGTTAAAAACTGGCATTTGTTATGAAAGAGGATACTGTAAAGCTAGTGCAATTTTTAGTCCATACAGCTTCATCAAGATCCTGCTACTTGAAAAGCAGATTCTTTAATTTCACATAAGATTTTCAAGCACTGGCATTTTAAAAAGCTATCACAATATTCAAGCCATTACATACTTCTGTGTGAGAAAAAGCATATTTTTACTTGGAGGAAAAAAAATCCAAAAAACAACAAACAATGTATTTGGGCTCTACTCAATGCAGAATCAAAAACCAAGCTGACAGAACAGAACTAACACACCGATCACATAATTGCATAACATTATAACATAAAAATTATTTGAATAAAAGAACACTTATGGGAAACACTGTCTCTTGTTCCTGAAATTCCTAGAGAGCTGGGCAGCCAAGGCACTACCACCTCTGGGATGGTGAAAATCCTAAGGTGGATCTATGTTTGGATCACTGTGTATGTGTAAAGCAAGCCATGCAACTTCAGTGTCCTAACCCATTCGCTAGATTCTGGGAGATGGGGACAGGTAACCAAGGTTTCAGCTCTCAAACTTAGCCCAATACCACTCCAGCCTTCGCCCTGTGCTATATTATAGCAAAACCAAGCAAAATGAGATGTCTTATTTTTGATGGCAGAAAACCCACCTGAAGTAGAAGATATGGAAGAGTACACTTTGAAGTAGATTTGTGACACCTATCTCAATGTAAAAAGGGGTCTTATTCCACAAATTATATGAACCTTACTTACAAACCTTATATCACATTGAGTATATATTAGGACTAGAAATCTATATCCTGTACTATCTTCTCTTTGTTTCCAAGTGCAAGTTCACCTTGTTCCAGTGAAGAAACAAGGTTTCTTTACTAAACAAAAGACATCTCTCCAGTACAGTAAATTGCTGAACGCAAAACAGGTGTTTTCAGGCTTTTCCTGCACTGCTTTCTTCCCTGAGTGTCTTGTCTCCTCTAATTATTTCTTTAACGTATGAAAAACTTGCTTCTAGGTACTAAAGACCAAGAAAACCAAGAAGGTTTGTATTCAGCAAAATACGGTAGTAAGAAAAATCTCCCCAAGGAGATCAAGTGGTGTTATAGCAGCTTAAAGCTTCAGATAGTGGGCTGCTCACATTAAGCTGTGCATCTTTGAAGCCTAGTGGACCTTGTCAACTTTCCATCCATACCACCATACAGAAACGTCTAAGTGAAATAGCATTGAGGTTACTCACTATGAAAACATGTCCATGGCTGACAACTGAGTTGAAGTGTAAAACAGATTATGCAAGCCACCGGTTTTGAGCCACTCTAGGGAGCTGTTTTTCACTGCTCTGCAAGACAAATTCCTTATTGTTTGAAGATAAGATGTTTCTCTGTTAATATTTAACATATTCATAAATGCTTTAATATCTTCTTTTTTAAGATTTTAATACCTTTTGTTAATAAACAAGAGTACACAGAGAATCCATGAGAGGAGCTTCTCTTTCATTTGCCTCCCACTCCTTTGATCCCTGGTCTCTGTTCTGACACTGCGAGTCATGATACCTTTTACTGTCATTGTTATCTGTGATATCATTACTTGTTCCGTGGATTCTGAACTAGAGGTTTGTCAAATTAATACATTCCTTCCTGATCTTTATAATCAGCTAAGCAAGACCATCAAACATGACCAAAACTTGGTTTTGAAACACATCTGTTAATCACTATATATTTCCATTAAACACTAACAGCATAAAAATGACTACACATTTTTCTTCTTCACAAATTGCTTCTTCATTAAGCCTTTTTACAAGTAATCTGTTTAATTGCTAGTAGAATCCTTTTTTACTAATGCTGGGTTTTAGACCCAGCTGGGAGCTAAGCACCATGTGGCTGCTTACCCCCCCCCCCCCCCCCGCCATGGTACTGGAATAAGAATAGAACAACAGAATAGAATAATTAATAGAATTTAATAGAACAACACAAGAGGAGAAGAAACTAAGATCAATGAAACAATATATAAAATGAGCATTATAATACGCACAGACCACCTAGCCCAGCACCAATGGTGGTAGTGTCAGAGACACATACACCCCCGCCTGACCTGCCCCCCCACTTAGATAATGGGCATGACATCAGTATGGTATCCCATATCCCACTGGCTGGTTCAGTTGTCTGTCCTGGCTGTGGTCCCTGCAAGATTCTGGTGAACACTAACTCTATCCTAGCTGAACCCAGGACAACTAAAGAAGATATTTCAGTTATTAATTGGCTTGTTAATATTTAAATTTAAAACGTATATAATATAGGCTACTAATTTTTATACAATCTGGCACTATCTTTCCACTTAGTCACTGGAACCAGTGCTATCTCTTCAGTAAATACTTTGGAGACTAGTTTGATAATTTTGGACACATTGTTGAGAAAAAGTATCATCTTCTTAAAATGCTGACAGTTTCTTTCTGTTCGCAAGTAAAATTTTAAAGGGTTAATTTAGAATTTACATTAAAAACTATCATTCTTACATGTATATTATATGTCCTGAATTATGTTAACAGGACATGTAATCAAATGAATGAAAATATTTTAATCACAAGAACTGAATCAGAGTAGAAAAGCAAGAAATTATGTTATATTATGTTATATATTATGTTATAAAGGGAAGAGGGCATATAGTTTTGTCAAAAAGAGGAGACAAAAAGATTTCCTCTACTGAACAAAGAACTAACATTTGTTTACAACAAGCTGATATTGCTGAGACAAAGTTTGGATGAACAATATTTCGCACCATGAACAATGGTGCAATACACACATTTTTTTATCTTACACTATGAAACTTGGAGTGATGAATAAATCAGTTTAAGAATGTCTGGCAGAAAATATTTATCATGATCATAGTTACTAGAACTTCAGCTTTCATCTTCCACTAATATCCATACAACTTTATAATGAAATAAGCTTGTTGATTCTATTTAGCTACAAACCTGTCAGGACCAGGGATGGTGTTTTCCTCTATGATTTTATTGTGCCTATCAAATAGTATTCAAGGAATATATAATAATATCGTTATTAATTAATACCGATCATGTGCACCGTATCAGTGAATTACTTCTGCCAAACACTAAGCTTTTAAATTTGCTTTACTGAACTTGCTAAGATCCCAGTGTTAGCCTCCAGTTTTGTCATGACTACTTTTGGATATAAGGGTAAATTCTGTAACAACTGATTAAAAAGTTGTGCTATTAATATAATATATGACTCTTTTTCTGACTGTATTTCTGTAACTTCTCTTTTCCTTTCTCCTGGTTTGTCCCTGACCTTCTTTTATTTCTGTTTCCATTTTATAAATTTTTTCCTCTCTTCTTGGCAAGAGGAATAAACTTCAGGCCTAGACACTTTAAAACATATTTCTGTAGCCATGGATTTCACATACCTACCCTGCTGTCTGAGCACCATTTCAACTGAAAAGCTATACCGAAGCAAATATTTCTGGAAATTTTTATGAACTAAAAAACCTTTACAGCCATTTATAATTGCCTGGCATTGGTGCTGAAAGACAAATGGATCTCAGTAGGCAGGACACACCAACAGCCTTTTCCAGTCTTGGTACACCTATATGAGCTGCTGCAGAGGCTGAAGAGCAGAGCAATCAGACCAGACAACATGAATTGGGTCAGAGCACAGCTCTGCTTTGCTTTACTACCCTCCCTTCCCCTCTCTTTTTTTTTTTTTTTTGTAGCCTGCCACACAGGAAAATACAGTTGTGCACAGTTGACAAGCAACCTGGAAGAGAGTGTTTTTCTTTTCATTTAGCACACAGGTTAATGGCTATTTGTTGACTAAATACTTTCAGTTTTCCTCACTAGGCAGAGGTTTCTTAACTCCTGGTCAGCTGTGTTCACAGCATGCTGGTGCTACGCTACAGTAGCACCTGTCAGTAGAAGGTACACTTGCTCCGCATAAAGACTTCACATATTGAATCCTGAGTACCAGTTGTGAATGTGCCCTGTACTCTGCTGCATCCACATACAATTCCCTCCCATCATCCTCTCTCACTTTTCACCCTTGCAGCTGTTGTAATATTTTGGCTTTTATCTAGGTTTATGTTTGTTGAAGAACCATCATTCAGCAAGGTCAATAGATATCGAGGGAAAGCAGTATCATCCATTAGTGGATCTGAACTTCCACACTTTTCTAAGAGTAAGGAAATCTACATTCAGTTCAATGCCTACATCCCTAATGAATCGAGTTCTGCACTGTTATTTCATTGTGGCAATGGGATGGTACAGAAAGCAGTCATTGACAATCTGATTTGATATGTAGGGTATGATTTTCCATTCTTGGATCTTGTAACACCATCTACACTTTAGAATCCCTAATTTCTTGCAACAGAACTGTCACAGGATGTCCAGCACAGTGCTTCTCACAGGTCTGAGATCTTCAGCCAAATCTCACTTATTACAGATGAAGTCATCAAATTTCTGTCTTGCTAATATTTATTTGGAGATGTCCTCCTTTTTTCATTTTTTGGCTTGCAGTCTAGATTTAGTGATAATCTGGGCACTAAACAGCAAATCACTAGAATTCACAATCAGGCTGCTGTTCTGCAGTTTTGGAAGCATTGCTTTGCACATCGCCATGAAAGTTTTAGCTGTTTTGTATTTTGCAGGACTAGTCAAGAGACCTTTTCAACGTGGCAGAAAGATGTGATTATAGTGCAAACACCTATGAGTACAAACATATATGAATACTAATGTTGGGTGCTCCATCTTTCTCTGAATTTTCTTGTCGATTTCATACAAATGTTCAAAAATCATGAAGTAGGAGGCAAGGTGAATGCCAGTAATGAAATAATTTACTACACTGTCAGGAATGTTTTTCAATCTACTTCCTCAGCTGTGTGGACTCCCAGAAGATAATGGCTGGTGACACTTCCAGCACATTACAAATTTTACTTCTATATGCAGTAATAATCTAGAAAATATCACATTCATATTTGCTTAACATCTGCTTTTATTTAGAGTTATCTGATAAAAACTCATTAAGCAAATGGGATGATGCTTTGCTTTACTTATCTTACTTCATATGCCTCTATAAAAATATTGAGGCTGTATTGTTCCAAAACAGGTGGTTTTGTGTGTCTACCACTTAGTCTGTTAGAATATCAATTTCTTTGAAAGCTGGAAGATATTGTTAAAGTCTCACAAGACACAGAGTTATGTGCCAGATCAGGTGGCTACCACTTCTCCAGTCCTATCACCTTGGTAAATTCTCTCCAGTTTTGGCAGAACCATCAGTTTGAAGTTAGAAACACTATGCTGGAGCTTCTTGTCACTACACTTCTACAACTGAACTTATAAAATAATCAGCTGGGTTGAAATTTTTCCCTGGTAGCTAAAACATCCTCTTTGCAACTGCTCCCCAGCTGCCCAAAATGTAACACACTATCAGGTTGAGCCCAAGCAAGAAATGGAGCTTCCCCTTTCTACAGGGCAGGATCACTCCTCTACCAGGACCATCCTGCATCCCTCCCAAATCTCTTCTTTGTAGAGAAGAATAAAAAGTAATCCCAAATTTTACCCAGAGAGTTCTGTATCTTCTAACTATTCCTCGAATCTGGTAATGTTGACAGAGCAAGTGATCGTCATGCTAACCTTGGTGAATATTTGCACTGCGTTTATTTTCAGTTTATGAGTATATTCATTAGCAAGCACGTGTGTCCCAAGAAGAAAGCCTGTGGAAAAAAGAAATTATTAGCATAAATATCCACCTTCCATTTCCACAAAAGGGAAAACAGAGGGAGCCTGCCCTGGAAGCTTTTTAGAGAGATCAAAGAAAGGAAAATGTGAAAAAGGAATGAAATGTGTTAAAGTACTCTATAAACAAGCCCCTGACTTTGATTCAGAAAAAATGGCTTTCTGGTCTGAACAGACTTTTTCTGCTCTATGGATTTCAGTAGGAAAATCTGGACAGGATTTAGAGAAACAGAAAAAAAGCCTGAACAGATCATTTACAAGGAATATTGAAAGCATTAAATTATTTGAGCTTGGCTAAACAATGACACAATAACATTTTCAGTCCACAAGTATTTTTAAACTTTATTTTTAAATACTGTTTTTACAATGAGGCAGCTTATAAGTGAAGTGAACGTGTGGACTACTTTTAATACAGTATCTCCCTGGCAACCAGACCAGCAAAAACAGAAAAAGAGATTAGATGACCAATCATTTCTTTCATGTCTTATGTCTTCGATTTCTTTGCTAGATGGCTGATAAAGTGCTCGGACTCAGTGACTCCTCTGGGTGAGTGAAACTCCATTCAGTATGTTTCCTTTGGCAAGAATCAGTACATGCACTTAGATGGTATGCTATGCTGATATCATATGGCTGTCTGAAGGAGAAAAAAATCCTGTTTGGAGTGCCAGCAGTGAAGGCTTGGCTATCCCAACAAGACCAAAACTTCAGTATTTCCTTATGAGCATTTTTAAGCCCTAACTTACAGAAACAGCACAGAGATTTGGGGAAGATGAGACAATTGGTCCAAGAACTATGGATGGGAACAGTTTCCTGGAAAGGCATCTGGCTTTGCCAGCCCAAAATGTGTTACCTGTGGACAATGCAGGTACTCAAGATGTATTATAGACCGAGTGTTGTGGTTTAATGCCAGACAGCAACTAAGCCTCACACAGGCACTTGCTCACTTTCCCTGTGGTGGGATGAGGGAGAGAATTAGAAGAGTAAAAGTGAAAAAACTCATGGGCTGAGATAAAGACAATTTAATAGGTAAATCAAAAGTTGCATGTAAGCAAAGCAAAACAAGGAATTCACTCACTACTTCTCATGGGCAGGCAGATGTTCAGCCATATCCAGGAAAGCAGGGCTCCATCACATGTAACAGTTACTTGGGAAGACACCATCACTCCAAACATCCCCTCCTTACTGATTTTTCCCCATGCTGAGCATGACATCATACGGTCAGTTGGGATCAGTTGGGGTCAGCTGTCTCAGGTGTGTCCTCTCCCAACTCCTTGTGCATCCCCAGTGTCCTTGATGGTGGGGTGGTGTGAGAGGCAGAAAAGGCCTTGACTCTGTAAGCACTGCTCATCAGTAAGGGAAACATCCCTGAATTATCAGCTCTGTTGCCAGCACAAATCCAAAAGGTAGCCCCATAATGTCTACTATGAAGAAAATGAACTCTATCCCAGCCAGAGCCAGCACACATAGTTAAATGATAGGTTCTCAAAATCATACATCTGAACTGAAATGTACAATCTTCAAAATTATTCCAGCTAGAAGAAAGAACACCTCATGCCAGGTGTGTCCCTGATACAACCTTCTTTATGTGTACTCAATGTCCCTGCCCTTCTCACTGACACAGGATGGCTGTCATGCACTTTTTAGATGCCTCACAGAGTGTAGCTGCTACACACTTTGTAAGAGCTTGTTATGGAGTATTCCTCTGTAGGGAGCATATTGCTCTTTTACTTGGCTAGTTGTTTGCTCTATGAGCAAAAATTAGTTTTAACCTTAACAATTTTCTGATAAGAATTACTTCTGATACTGCCTCTACACTTGTGGCACAAAGCAACAACAAAGATTATAAGAAGTGCTCAAGCTAAGAGAGTTTAACTTAATTGTATGTTGTTTTCCTTGCCTCACTTTCTCAGTAGTTTACAGTTTCTAATTCAGAGGTCTCCTAATTCAAAACCTCTAGAAGTGCTCATTCCCAGGACACACTGTAAGTTTTTGCTTATTCTCCCAAGCTTTTTCTCTTTTTTTTTTTAGTTCTGTCTGCAAAAGAATATGACAAAAGCATACTGGAAAATGAAATTAAAAAACAATAAAATATATTTTCATTACTTATGGCCAGATTATTCAGCACTTGGCAGAGACCAATGAGGATATGGGAAAAAAAAGCACAAAGAACAGCCCTAACTTATGCTATTTGGTAAGAACACTTACTTAGAAATGTCTGGAACTGTCAGTTAGCTGAATTAGGATCTCATTAGCCATACCCCTTTCTCTCAAACATGCCCTGAAGAATGGCTATTCTTTAAAGAAAAAAAGACATGGAAACCCCACTCTGCTGAACCAACTTTCAGAACACCATTTTACCACCATTAGGTACTTCAAATTGCCAGCCTCTTCTTCCAGCCCTTACTCATGCAGATATTATTCTCAAAAGCAATCCAAGAGGCAAGCATTTAATAGCTGATTCATCCAGGAAGAGCCAAAAAATTCCATGTGTTCCACATGACCTGTCCATCTCTTTACTGAAGCTCTTGAAATAAAAATTAGGTGATACTTTCCTCAAGGACCTTATCGGTTCTCTGCACCAAAATGAGTTTCACTCAGTGAATAAACAAAGGAAATTTTACCCAGTTCTGTTTATCATATATCATCTCGTGTAGTAAAATGGGCCCAAATTAGATCCTCAGTAATGTCAGTCTGGTAATTTCGGATACAAAGGGTAATTATACATTTAGGGTAAATAAACTTCAAAATCAAATTAAATAAGGAAATAGACTACCTTATTTCTTTTGAGAGCAATTATTAATGACCCTTTTCTGGCATGAGTCTCATCCCTTTGCTTCCCAACTTAGTAGAAATCAGCACTACAGAATGTGAGTACATGTTATTGAATATACACCCCTATTGCCATCCTGAAAAGGAGCAGGCATCCATAACAAATCCCATGGCATGCAACACTTACCTTCGGATTCCTTCTATAAACCCATCATTTTGGTGGGCTGCACCCCAGCCCTTACGCTACTTCAGGCACTTTGTTCAGTCATCTTACCATCCCCAAAACAATAGTTATATTTTATGGCCATAAGGGTACAGAGAATCCCAGGGGGTGAAAAAATAAAAGCTAGTTAGTGTGTACAGAGTATCTGCTCTAAAGAATGACAGCCCTAAGTAGTGTGAATGTGAGCCATTCCTACCCTACTATTTGTGCGGTTTGTACCAGTATGGAAACTTGGTTTGTACTTCTTGGCTCTCTTTTCTAAAAATCTCAGCCCGCACAAAACCACAGCTTCCACGTGCCCTCTTCTGACTACAAAGGGCAAATTTTCTTGTTGCACACCATAACATTTTGACATTAGAATTGTAAACAAGCAGATAATAATAGAAGCTTTCTTAAAGACCTATGTTCCCCAAAATAACAAAGCCATATATAGCAACTTCACCTGGTGACTTGTGCATTATAGAAGTATTCCCAGCAGGCTCTATAACTGAAGTAGGTCTGAAGGAAAGAAACTGAAGGAATTCTTTTGTTGGAACATGCAGATCGGAATAAACTGGAACATTTTGTGAATTTCTTTTGAGCACACAGAACTGTCTGAGTCCAGGTAATGATGCTACTCCCCATCCCCACATAATTCATTTTGACATTTTCTAAATGATGTTTCAATTTTAAATGAGATGCTATTTCATTCCAAAGTTTTCTTTGGTTGTTTGTAAAAATATTTTAAAAACCCCAACTCTAAAATATTTTATTCCCAATACATTTTTTCCAAATTTCTAATTTGTCAAAGCTGTTCTTATTTGGATGACACAGGAGGAATATCTCAAAAAGAAACAAAGTCAAGATCACTGCCACTTGCACATCTCTTAAGTACTGCCAAACTGACAGTATCATTGCATAGACTCAATGGAATTAAAAAACACCCCATGAAGCACTGTACAAAGTAAAAAGTAGTAAACACCTTCTATAAGCAAAAGAATAATTAGTTTTGAATCTCAACTTAAAAACATCACCACGGTTAAGTCTGGGGAATTGATTCTGATGATACTGCCATTAAAAAATAATTACATTTTAAATCCTACTTAAAATAATGACACAGTTAACAGCATTAATCACTGGACAAAACAGCTGGTTTCCTGGAATATCCATCTTTCAGCTAAACCAGAATGTCTTTGAAAGAGAAATGTCATTTGGTTTAGTGCATACACTAGTGGGGAAAATTCACTGGTCTGGTTTACTTGGCAAGAGCGTACATGATCATTCTGATCTCCAATGGCCAACAATATCTTTATCATCTCTATCGTGGTATATGCAACAGGATTACCAGTAAACTGACTCGGCAAGAACAGAGATCTACAAAAACAAATTGTCTCACTCATGGTGAACTACTGTTGCTCCTCTGATAATTTTCAAGAGGAGTAGCCTTTTTTGGTTCAGGACCATTTTCCTCCTCAGAACCTTTCTAGTGGGGTACTCAGGGTGTCTTCTGCTCATTGATGCTATCCACCCAATCCTGCTGAAAAGAACATATATATCAAAATATAGGACCTCTTTGATGAACACAGTTCTGCTGTCAGATGGGAACAGACATCCTCCTATGAACAGAAAACACTGAATCTTGATCCAAAGCTGTCAGGACCATTCAAAAACTTGCATAGATCTTCACAGGAAACAGTCTTTTCTTCATAGTTTGATGAGAAATAAAACAGTTCATTAACACCAACATCAGAAGTCATGTTGCCAGCATCTGAGTCTCATATTTGTAGTTCAGGTACAATTTCCCAGATTAATCACATCATTTATCAATATTAAAGCCCTAAATGTTGAGGATGAACTCAAAAACCCAGTTAATTGTTTGTGTCTTGACTAGTTCTTCATGTAGCATGTACAGAAGTCAAGGAGGCGAAAGTCTAAAACCTCATGAAGTCAAACAGCAACTTGATAACTCCACAGTATTTATATAGTAGTCATATAAGCAGAGACAAACGTAGGAGAGTCCGCTTGAACCTTGGACAGATCTCTTCTGAACGACTGTGATGCATACTTCAGAGCATGCTGTAGTCAGGGAGGGTGTATTTGAATGGCTCAGGATGGATGAGAATGACCATCAGGATGACCCTAAATAGTAGTTTAGGTGCAGAGTCATCCAAGTGAACAACACAATTCACACAAATCCTCTTCCAGCATCTCTACCAGCTCAGATAGGACTGTTTGATTGATAGCCATTTCATCTGTGGCTGAAGAATCTTTTATGCTGCTACCATATGTTGGGGGAGGAACCAACGCAGTTTGTTGCCAAGTCTGATAGCTTGCTACTGATATATCAACGCATATAGAAAGCTGATACCACTGATATTATGAATTTACTGGGGTATTTATATAATTTTTGTTTCTTCCATATTTAGGTCATGTGAAACATGTTAGAAACTTACAGCTGGCATCTAGGATGAGAAAGGCTAGCTAAACATACCAGATTACAATATTTTTGAGAAATATATTGTGATCTGTCAGGTAGACTACCAGAGAGGGCATAGATTTATGAAACAATGCAGGGTAAGGGATGAATCATCCACCCTACGCTTGTATCAGTAAAAAATGGTAGGACAAAAGAGCAGAAAGAGGAAGATGTAGCATATATGACAATTTTACTCTTTTAATTTTAATTTAAAAATTAAATCACTTGCCATACATATGAATAGAATGGAATTCTTTAAAGCTTCTTCTTGTGCAGCAGTGGCCTTCACAGGAGGCTGGACAGCAGGTGGCTTTAAACAGAGGGATGTTACTAAGAATACTTGAATTTTTGTAATGCTTGGTACATACTTAGACACCTCTCGATAGGAATAGGGACAACAACTAGAAACTCCCTAAGAGTTAAGCTGGTTTTATTTACAACCTCTGTTTCCAATCTTTTAAATAGAGCTTCCTTTGACATTTTGGTGGTAGAACATACATAACCCATCTAGTGGTGTGGAGGTAAACAGGATGGGTAAAAGTGACAAAGCCCTGCTCTATGAAGGTAAAGATCTGAATAAAGATCATGTCCAATCATGCCAGTGATTTAGCCCAAGGCAGATATCAAAATCCAGAGTGAAAAATCTTTGAGTGCAAAGGCTCGTATTGGCCTTTGTAGGAACCCGTACCAGCTGCTGATGATCTCGGGTATATGATCTCTGCAGTAAGTACAAATCTGCATCCCATCCAGCAAGAAAAGATATCTCAAAAGCATTTTGTGTCCTGACAGTGCTGAAGTGCAGCATGAGACATTACCTTTTGGCTTCCTTAAGCATTCACAGCATTTAGAAGCTGAATTTCAGAGCTAAGACTAGAGAACACATCAGTGTTTGTTCTCCTCCATATCTCCTAGTTAGACCTTTATATACCTATACAGGTTATGTCCCTAATGTTGTCCTCTTACTGGGTACCATGCAACACCTTCCTTCCCTGTGAACCTGGGGCAGGAAAGCCATTAAGTATTTTCTTAATCCTAGGAGTCTGCCACTGGACTCTGTGAACTTACAGCTCTTGACACTGTCAGACTGTGTCTCCCTGCAGAGCAAAGAGCAGAGGTTAATTTCTTTGCATATTGGGAGGGATTACTCTTCACAACAGCTAAAGCCAAAGTGGTGACCCAACTATTAACTCACTTAAATAACATTTGGGGGTTTGGGGTTTTTTTTAATCAAACTCAGAGAAGCTAAAATATCTATATGTAGCTGATAATTTTGTATTGTGAATAAATGTTATTCATTGCCAGCTGAGCCAGCATGAACCCCCTCCACCTGGTCTTTATTTTACTTCGTGAGGAATAACAAAGGGTACTTTAATATGATAAGAAAAGCATGTCACCCTTTAAAAAGCTGTAGAACAAGTACAGAGAAAAGGAAGCCTTTACTAGGACTGGTAGCTCCAATGGACTCCAAATTCTGCATGCTTTGGATGGACAGAAATGTCCCAGGAAAAGGTATTTGGCCCTATTGTACTAAACTGTAGCATCATCTTATTTTCACAGCTGGTATTTTATAAACAGACAAGATCTTAATAAATTTACTAAATGTATATAAACCAGTTGGTTGGTTTGGTTTTGTTTTTGGTTTTTTTTAAATTAAATGCACTGGTAAATGTTCTTGTAATTTCTTTTATTCTCTCTGCAGTTTTATATGATGAAATCTTTTTTATAGACCAGAAGGTATTTAAGTGAAGTAATCTCATTGAAAGTGAAGGTAACTTTCAGTGGCTGCGAATGATTATGGGCACTGAAAACTTCATCGGATTCACATACAGAGGGATGGGCAAAAACAGATCTTGTAGGCGCCCTTCTGGATTACAGCCCTGCCTCTAGGAAAACCACAGGAACATCCTTGCTTCTCTTCAGCAAATCTTAATGCCTGGCCAAGAGCATTGGTGAGTCCGTTCACAAGCAAAGCCCTGTAAAAAAAAGAAAAAGGAAATGACCCATAGGGCGGGAGTTGACTGAAATAAACTCAGTACTGTGCCCAAGCTAATAAGGTTTGAACAACCCAGTGTTCCCCTTAGCTGGTCCTGCTGTTTGTGAATGAGAAAATGAAGGGCCAATATATAGCCAGAGGTTACATGTTTCTGCACCAGTGAAGTGTGCTTTCCTCAGAATGACTGGCTTCTCCAGAACTCAGCACCAGGAAAGGAACAGCCACTTCTGTTCAAAACAAAAATTGTATCTGGTGATTTCTGGTTTTGTGCTGAATATTACTTTGGCATAAAACTACAGCAGCCTTGTAAATTCATGAGTACCATTTGTGTCATGTTTTAAGCTTAAAAGGCGTCTTGTTTTCACTAGTCTGTCTACAACTTTTATTTATTTTTCAAATATTTTCTCTTTAACAAGCCACAACAGAATCCAGTGCATATTATCTGCCCAAGACAACTGGGAATAGAGAATATCTGTATCCTAGCAAGACCCAAGGCCTGCCTTGGGCAGAAGGCAATTCCTGACATGTAAAACCTGTTAACAGATTTAGTCTCCCTCATGCTTGGCCTAAATCTGTCCTGCACACGCTAAAATAACTGCACAACACAGAGCACTGGAGTTACTTCTCCAAAGCATTCCTGAGGCCTGCCATGTCAGCTCTGCATCACGCATCTGCACACGCCATGTGAGCTCTAGGGTGTCTGCAATTGATTCAGCTCATTGTGTTGCACAGAGCATGGAGGGCTGTGCTTGTGTTTCCCACCAGCCAATATACTCACTGCCCTCTGGTAATGACCAGTGCCTGTGACTTGAAACTGAAGAGTTCACTGAGGAGCACATATCACCACAAGCCCTTATCTTCATGGGGTCCATTTGCAGCCTCTGTAACACCTGCAAAGCTCAAGAGGTCTCACCCCAGAGCCAGAAGCTTGTGTTTGGAGGGGCCGGTCTCAAACTCCAAGCACTGCCCAACCGTACTGGTCCTACGAGAGCCTGCAGCATGGCCCCGCAACAGCAGAGAGGGAGCATCGTGCTTCCCTACAGTTTATAACCGGCAGCACAGCTGGAGTGGGAGATGCCCGCAGGCAAACCGGGCAGACCTGCGGGGCCGTACGGACAGGTTGAGGGCGGCAGCACCCATCCCGAGCGCCCGACCCTGGGAAGTAGCCGGCTCTTCCCTTGGGGGTCCGGTCCTCTCTCTCTGTAACGCCTCCGGGCGGAGGGGTCCCGCCTGTGCTGCCCGAAGGCGCCTCGGGCAGGGTGGTGCGGGCCTGGCAGGGCTCGGGCAGCGGCTCAGCGCCGCCGGGGCCGGTGGCGGGAGGAGCGGGGGGAGCAGAGCAGCCGGCCCGGCTCCAGCTCCCCGCCTCCGGCCCGCGCTGCCCGCCACGGGGAGAGGGTGTGGTGGAGGGGGGTCCGCAACGGCCTCTATATAAGCGGCTACAATGGCTCTGCCGGCAGAACCGAGAGGCGCGGCGGGGAGGCGGCGGTCGGGACCATGGCGACGGGCGGCGGGCAGAGCCTGGCCGCCCTGCTGCTGCTCCTCCTCCTCCGGCTGTCCGAGGTAAGTGTGAGGCGCCCGGCGGAGCCGGCGGGTGGGGGGAGCCAGCGGCCGTGCCGGCCCCGTGACCCGGCCCTCGGGGCCGCTTTTTCCCCGCAGGTGAGCGGCCGGGAGCCGGCGTGTCCCCGGCCCTGCGGCGAGCGCTGCCCGGCCGAGCCTCCGCGCTGCCCCCCGGGGGTGCCCGCCGTGCTGGACGGCTGCTCCTGCTGCCTGGTGTGCGCCCGGCAGCGCGGCGAGAGCTGCTCCCCGCTGCTGCCCTGTGACGAGAGCAGCGGCCTCTACTGCGACCGCGGCCCC
>JAAGNO010010002.1:83067-108464 GCA_033439905.1 Ceryle rudis | reverse complement strand
TTATGAAAAAAAATAATTTTCTTTGCAAGGTTTTCTTAACATATTTGTACTTTTTATAAACCATACCATACATGGAAAAAAATATTCATGAACACTCTTCTATTCATTTTATAAAGACTAGGGTTAAAAATAAATATTCCATCCTTGATTTTTTTTTTCCCAATTTCAAAGTTTTGACTGGTATTTTGAAATGGAGAGTAATGTTTAGAGATGGGGAAACAAGTATTAGACAAAACTGCTAAATGGCTGAATTACTTCAATTGATTATGCAGATTTATATCTTGCATTCAAAATTTATAACATCTTTCAGCTGCAAATTTGATAGGATCTGTAAATATTAATGAATTCAGCTTCAAACATCATTTTGGGTTTGGCAAATATTAACAAGAGAAACTGGGGCCTGGTGAGACTGGCTTGTACGAGTAACTAAATTAATACAGAGCCTAAAATATTGTTTGATTTAATTCTTTGGTTGCTAGATCACATTGTATCTAATCTAGGTATAAAGTAAGATGGTAGTTAATAATATTCTGATTACGTAACTCCTCTTTGTGGAAAATCCATAATTAGTTAAAAAGTAAAAAATATGATATTTTAAGATGAAGAATTAGGTTCTTTTTCAGTGTTAAAATACAAGGGCAAATCAAAAGGAAGATGTTCTTATAGAATGTGAAACAGGTTTGTTTGAATGTGAAACTAAAAGGGACCTTCTTTTTTCTTTTAAACAATTATCAATTTCACCGGCTGCTGTGCTAGTACAATTACTTGTCAGCCTCCCAGCCCATGATGCAACTGTGTTTGTTTCCTGCTGTCATGGAGAGGCTAAGCTGTTCAAGTGTTACGAAGTTAGGATGCTTAAAAATTTACTGCTATTTATGTGAAAGATAATATACATTGTACAATTGTAGTCATAAGTGGAAGAATCTCCACCATTAATGTAAGTCCAAACAGCTTTATTTGACAACAACTAAAAGCTGTGTCTTTTACAAGTCTACGTCCAAGAATATTAGAAGGTGACCAGTTTCACTGTGGCATCTCCAGCTCCCTGCTTGTACTGGCGTTAAAGCGTCTTTTGCCTGTGTACTGTTGTGTGCTGCTGCTTCTGCTGAGCTGCCTTTTTGCATCCATGCCCGGCACCTATATCATTGCTGTGACTGGGGCTTCTGTGGATGGGAGCTGGGTTCTTATGAACAGGAGATGATGTCCCTGAGAGATGAGCTTGAAACCTTCTTAACTGGTGTAGTGATGAAATTTTAAAAGAAACTTAGCTTGAAAGAATGTTGGTAGGGAAATTCCAAGAGCTGCTGGAGAGAATAGAGGAATATGTTCTTTTTCACCCCAGACATCCAGGGTGAGCCCTTTCAGAGAGATACAAGTGATATCTTTCTTACTACATTATTTTAGAAGGTGATTTTATAAGAATGTAGTCAACGATTCTTAGAAAGGTCACAAGCTGTAATCTAAAATTGCAGAGAAGAAAATGCAAATTAGCTAATTGTCAGTATGTTTTGACATGCTTATCCACTGGAAAATGCAAGGGTATGGGTAAAGCCAATCAAATCTAAGTCAAGAAATCATGATAAATCTCAGGGGATAACCAGTAAATTAAAATGCGCGGCTTTCTCTGGCAAGAGAAATGTAACATAACACTCTTAGATAAAGGATCTTCACTATATAATAACAATGGTTATTGTTATTATTATAACAATGGTTATTGTTATTATTAAATTATTAAGCTATTTTCCTGTTACCTGATAAATAATATATATTTATTGCTACTGCTTTCCCACACCTGTTAAGTTTGGTAGAGTCTTATCTGGATATTCAGTATCAGACACTGTTAATGACCACGTGTGTCATGATTCATCTCAGGTTTGAATTACTGGGTTTGTGGGCTGCTACTGAATTTTCACTAGCTTTCAGTCTTGGTAGTCCTAGGGTAAGTTTACAGTACAAAAACTCAGAAGCAGCTGTTTAAATTAAAAGAGGATAAATATTGACATTACATCTTGACTTTCTGTCAGGCACTTATCTGTGGTACACATCTGCATGTGGAGGTCTTTCAGAAGCCTGATACAAGCCATAGAACTTGAAGAGCTTCAAAAATGTCCTAATTCTTCCTTTTTGTTTCCCTATCTGTTATTTTATTTGCTATAATTTAATTTATTTAAAGGTCTTGTATGGGCTTTGAAATACTTGGACGTTTTGCATTCCCAGAATAGTATGAAATGGAAGAAAAAAATGTAAGAGGCACATTACAGTACAAAGCTGATAGTTACTAGTAGGTAGAACTCATGTATAATTAGATGCACCTCATTTGAGGTACAGACTGACTGTTTAATGTTAGTCCAGAATGTTCTTCCTATTTATTCAGATAGTTTGGCATATTTATTTTATTTTTAACTATACTGTGACCTAACTTATAGAAGGAACAATGACATCATCAGAGCTTCATAGGAATCAGGTAAAACATCACAGGAATCAGACAAAGCATGCTATCTTTAGCATATTATGTAAACTGTTTAAGAGCTGTTTCAGAACTGTGTTCCTTAAAATATTAAGTCTTTTAATTGTTTTATACATAATTTTATTTTCAGGTAGTAAAAACTGGTTTACTGTTAAAAATTTAAATCAAAGTGTTGGTACTCTAAAATTACTTGTAACACCTTCACAATGCTTTTATACAAGAACAATGTACTTAAAAACAATTACTGTACACCATTAATTGTTTGAGATGTACAGGGATGTAAATGCAAATGGATTAGTTATTTTCCCCCATATACACTTGAAAATTTTGTGAGCTCTTGAGAGCCAGAAGTACTTGACCAATCTCATCCTTGGAACCACAGACAAGTACTTGACAAAGCTGTCATTCCATTTTCTTTTTCAAAAAGCTTGTCTGGTATTTCTCCTGTCTGAGTTTCTATTTAGCCTTTTAAACCAAACACTCAAGAAGTTATTTTTTTATAAATAGCAACTTCTAAAATTTGCTTTTATAAAGTACATGTGGGATAGTTATCCTTTTTGAAATGTGGTCTTTTGTGTTGAACATAAAACCTTTACTAGCATTTAAAATATTGTTTATTTCACATTTTAAATTTTGCTGTAAAAGCTTTCATACCATATCAGATCAAAGGCTTCTCTGGCCTGATGGATCTCCAAGGCTGGTGTGTAGTGGGTGTCTACAAGAACCAGGATACTGTGGTGATGCTCCCCTTGTATATGTGACTTGGCCTTTTGAGAGTATTGGGTGGTATCTTCATGGGTAGCCTTTGATGAATTTTAATCTCACTTGAAATGGTCTAATGGCCTTTGAAATGTGAAGTTTCACCACCTACAGTGTTTGATCAAAATGGGTTTCATGCTGGAATTGCACAGTTTGAGAAATGCCATCTTTTGTTTTGAATCTATTAAAACCAGAAAGTTTTACTTGTTATCCCCATGTAGTAGAAGTAGCAACAGTTATTCCGTGGCTCTTGTCTTATACCATCCATGGTTTTTATAGATTGCCATGATAATTCCTGAATAGTAATGATTTCTGTTGGGATCTGTTTTGGGGATGCTTGGGATAGTGTTTGTGGTTTTTTGTTGGTGGTGTTGTAAGGAAGTTTTTTTGCCTTTATTTTTTTTTTCCTTTAAGCCTGTGAGGACTTGTTTGCTTTTTGCTTAATGGTAATCTTATATTTTATAGAATCACCTATCACAGCTGACGTTCATTCCTGATGGATAATTGTTCAAAGGTCATCTATACATAGCTCTACACACTGATGCAAACTGATTTTTCACCTTACATTGTATTTCTTTATTAGACAGTGCCTTGATGTCCTTCAGCTCATTGCTGTCAGCTTTTATACTATGTGTGCAGACTTTGCTACTTCACTTTTCACCTGGTTTTGCAAATCACTTATGAATGCATTAAACTGTATGAAGTCTACCATGAGTCCCAGTGAGGCCCCTGATCGTTCTTTCCACTTCAACTGATTGCCTAATCTTACTGGAAGTTTCTTCTCTTTTCATGGAGTGGTGACTCACACTATGAACTTTCTTCTTCCATGCAGCTAGTTTCTTTGAAATGCTTTGAGGACCTTGTTGAATGCCGTTTGGGAATCCACGTTAACTCGAAATCAACTGCGTTAACAATTAGAACCGGTTCTCTCTTGTCTGTGTGTTTGTTTACATCTTCAAAAGAACTTTAATAAACTCATGAGGCACAATTTCTCTTTCCAAAAGCAATGTTAGTACTTTTTTACTTTGATTATATTCATCCTTATATCTGCAGTTTCATCTCATCTTATTATAATTTCTTCCAGTTTGCCTGACATGAATATTTTCTTTTTCCAGCCTGCAGTTGCAGGGATCCCTGCTGTAGCCATTACAGAGGATTCAGTTTGCTGTTTTCAATTTCCATTCCTTTGATAAAAAGTGATTCTAAGTGAGAGGTTACATACTAATGTTAAATAATTAAACTATCGCATTCTTTAACTTCTTCCAAACTGTTGGAAGATAACCGTCTGCTCCTGATGACTTGTAATATTAATTTTGTGGATTTGTTTGATAACCTGTTCTACTAGCACTGTTGTTTGAGACAGCCAGTGCTTCCTCTTGTAAAGAAGTTACCTGATTTGTGAGTCTACTTAAGCTCCTATGTTATGAAAAACAGATGGAAAAAAACAAAGTCAGTAATTTCCTTGCAAAGTGCTCTACACAGATCTTACATACTCTCGTCATCTGTTGACCTAGCCTACCTATCTGCTTTGGCTGAAAGGTGTAGCATTATTTTTGATGTCTATAGTGCATGAGAATTTAGAGCCTTATCTAGCTAATAATTTGATCATGTCTAGAACCTTTTAAAAGGATGCTTTCTTTGTTAATAATAATAGTTACCTTTACCTGATATTTTCATTAAGACCGTGATATCTTTCCAGGTGGCACAGAGTCCACCTCTCTTTTAAAATAGTTCCACTGCTTGAAATTAATCTCAGCTGCAGTGACTTTTTTTTTTTTTACTTTGTTGCTCCTGGAGAGAGATGATATCTGACTATAATATGCAGACAGCTACAAAGTGGTCCTCCAGCAGAAACTTTTTGATCCAAGTTCTGCAAACTGCTCATGATTAAGTCAAGAGTGTTTCATAGTAGCTTTTATCTTAAGCGGTACTTCTGTGATGTCTGTAGCTTCTGTTTATTCTTGTCACAGTTCCCAGCATAATATTTACCCAATCACTAGAGGAGTATTTGTAGTCTCCTATTATTTTTTCTTTCCTCTGCCTTCACAGACTTTGTGATTTCACTTAGCATGTTGCAGCCACGGACAGCCATTTTCTGAGTGATTGGAGGGGTGGATGTAAGAATACACTTTCCCACTTAAATCTTAAATGTCATTCCATCAGGGTTTTATATTAATCATTCCTTCAAGTAACCTTGCTTGCTTTGCTTCTAGCAGCAATCCTCCATGGGCTGGGCACAGCCTATTCTGTTTCCATGTGATGTGGGTTCTCTTTAGTTGTGCTGTGATCTGTAAAGATCATTGAAGAAACCACTGTCTTCCTGAAGGCAGTCCCACGCTTTTGCCCAGCTACAGCAAAAGCTGTATAAAGCTTTCCTAGGGGTTTGCAGAAAATGACACACTCTGAGTGTGGCACTCTGACATTACTTTCAAAGAAAACTGATCTGCTTATAACTCACCTTGTCACAGACACATTAGATGGAAAAGCCCGAGATGGGTACTACAAATGTTTTTCCATGTCATTAAGTATATTCGGTTTTCAAATAGTTTATCTATGTACCATCTTACTAGTCATTAAGTGGTGTTTTTCTGCCTCTTTCAAAAATAGACAACCAACCACCCTTCTGCAAGGTAACTAGAGAATTTTTTCAGTATTTTTAATCCTATGTTAGAATATTTATATCTGGAAGTGCATGCTCCAGACATATCTTCACGATGGGGTGAGTTTGGGAGTTGCAAGTTGGGAGATCTTTTCTCTGAACTTGAATTCAGTTGGAACAGCACAAAAAAACCTAAATGACATGAAAAATAAGTTAAGGTGAAAGAAGGATTAATCAGAGAATAATAATTTGGGAGAAGCTGGATAGCATCTCAGAGGAGATGTAGTAGGTTTACAGACTTGAGAATTGGAAATATAGGTTATTTTGAAAATTGAGGTGAAATGTTGCATTGCAGTGAAAGAGGAAAAGAGGTGAGAAACACTTAATAAGCATACTGATCAGTTAAATCTTAAAATGTGCTCTAGATAGAATGAGGAGATTCTTATACTTATTGAATGTGGTTTTGCCAAGTAGAAAATGAGGTGATTTTACATTGTTTTAAATGGTGCAGTGTTTTGAGGTGAGAGAAGGTATTGCCTTTAGAGTGGTTTTTTTGCATTTCTATAGTTTTAATAATAACACCTGTCAAAATGGGTTTGATAGTTTTAAAGCAGAAGAAAAATGCTTCCTAAAAGTAGATTTCTGAAGTCATGCCTTATTTTCAAAAGTGTGAATATAGAAGTGCCACGTGGGTTCTACTTGAAATCTCCTTTGCTACCTCTTAAGTGTTCAGTGCTTAATTGATATTGCAGCTGCTACTAAGGCAATCGACTAGCAAATAGAAGAATATATTGTCAGAATGGCTGCAGCTCTTCTGTTACAGCGCGGGAGTCATAATAAAAATGGAGAAGCAAGTTTGTAAAAGTGAAAAAAATGAAGAATTTGTAATTGAATAAAAGCTCTTTGTCAATACTAAAGATGACTATTAAGTTTACCACAGAGTTACTTTTGAGCTATTTTAATGTGTGAAATGACACATGAATAGGTAAATATTTTTCTTATAAAAAGTAACATTTCTTTTGGCCATTTCAAACCCAGACTTAATAGTGTATTCTTTATGTGTTTTATTCTTGAACTCGGCATATATTATTGTGGATAATTAAATGCTTTTTTCTTTTTCTCCTTGATGGAAAATATTAACATTGTCTGTCATATTCCTGAATGTTAATGGCAATACATTTGGCTTCATTGCAATCCAAGATATTTTTATATATCAGAATTATAATTTCAGATATTCTTTTTCTTTTCACAGAATATAAATGAAGAATGATGCAATATTAATGCTATGTACAGCCCCATAAGGATCTTCTGTAAAAAGTTGCAGTAAGCTAAACACTGAGAATAATTTTTCTTCGGTACAATGTGGTGAAGCAGAGGATCTGAAATTGTCCACTTTTGTACAGGCTAAGGACTTAAAATGTTTGTTATTTTGTGAGCAGAAGAAGTTCTGGAGTGAATTGAGCTTCTGAAAATGCGGCCATGGACTGGTTCCTGGCGTTGGATTATGCTCATCCTCTTTGCTTGGGGAACTTTACTCTTTTATATTGGTGGACACCTGGTACGAGACAGTGAGCACCCAGATCACTCTAGTCGGGAATTATCCAAGATACTTGCTAAACTTGAACGTTTAAAGCAGCAAAATGAAGATTTAAGGCGGATGGCAGAATCTCTCAGGTAGGATCTAAGAGTAACTAAAAGTTTTCAGGAAATGGGTGAAATATGAACTATCAGAAAGTAAATTGAAAAGATTGATTGTGGGTTTTTTTTGTGTTTTTTTTGGGTTGTGGGGTTTTGGTGGTTTGTTTGTTTGTTTGTTTGGGTTTTTTTTGTAAAATCCTGTTTAACATTTAAGAGGATAAATAATTTTTTTAATCAGTGCTGTAACTAATGGAAAATATATTGCAAAACCTTTAAATAAATAATGTACATTCAGTTTTGTATATTTGTATATTTTTGTATATTTGATCTAATGCAGTTATTATTTAGCAGTCATTATTTAATGACTGGTGTCGAGGAATTACAGTCACAGTAACTGTAACTGAGTTCTGTAGGTGGCACTCCTCAATGCCAACTCAAACAAGTGCACTTATGACATTCAAACCAATGAGAACAGCTAGTGACCTTCCCACACTTCTGTGTGCAGTAACTGGAAGAGCTTGTTTCAGAAGTGCTGAAAACATTTGTACAGCTTGTTGAAGATACAGGTGGAATTGCTGAAGATGAGCTGCAGTAGACTGTTGCATTATATGAGTTCTTTTAACCAATTTTTTTTTTCCTTACCATGCTGCTAAACATGTAGCAATACTTATAAAATAGTAGGATCTTCTCCCTTTTTATAATTATTTGTTAGTTTTTGTACAATTATAGTTTAAACTGTTTCCTTTCACCTTTTTGGACAGCCAGCTTTTAACACAGTCCTGTGTTATGTCCTTTCCTAAGACCTTCTGAGGGAGAGCTGCTTAGGCAGGTGTGTGCCAGAGCCAGACTGGACCTGAGTGTGTGGACATCACCACATGCAACTAGAAAGTCCTGATGGATTGAGGGGTCAAATGCAGAGGCTGCATAGGTTGTAGGAAGCTAGAGAAGGGCAAAGCTCAGTACTAGACTTTACAGAATGTGAAATTTTGTTTTTCATATCTCTAAATGAGCTGAATTCACTTGCTTTTGCCTTCAGAACTACATGCTCACAAGCACCAGGACATGTGTGCAGCAGTGGGTGGGATCACCTGTGCAGAACATGGAGAGCAAGGGGTAATGGCAGTTGAGTTTTCATCACATCTCTTGGGTGGTTCTTGCCTGACAAGGAGAAACTGATTTCAGACTTGCCTTTTAGTACCCTTTAGGAGCAAATGCCACTTGGGATCTTCTACCTTACTATTTTGCTTCATAAACCGTAGGAAAGATGACAGAATTACACAAATCTCTTTTTGTTTCCCTTATATTGTGTTTTGTCACTTTAAGTCAATTTGTTCCTCCCTTTCATTTGAACGAAATGAGACACGTGTACTCTGTAGCAGTGAAATGAGTATCTTCTCTCTGAACCCACTTCTGGTGCTTTTTCTCCCTTTCGTGTATAGCCAGGGGTATTTGATCTGGTAGGCTGGGTAGGCTTCCCAGCCTTACTGAAATGTCTTTCCACTGCACTCTGTTCTGGTTTCTGGAATGCCCTGTAGATACTGCTTCTGCTGATGAGGCTTCTTAGCTTAGAAAAACAAATGTCTTAGTTATAAATATGTCAACCCTGAAGAAGTACCTTGGCCTTCCTGTGGTGCTGCATAGAGGTGCAGAAATACTGCTGACCCACGTGCCTTCTACACTAAGTTAGATAATCTTCACCTTGAGTAGTAAGGCCATGAGTGGTCAACTGGGCTGTAGTTTTCTAAACTCAGATTCTTAACATACGGTAACAAGTGCATTGGCAAAAAGTTAAATGTATTTCTGTTGACATGCTGGTGTAATGTAGACTATGTTCCTATGAAGAAACTTAAGCAATATCCCATATTTTAATAAATACAGTACCTTTAAATTCCTTTAAAATTAGACAATAATAGTAAACCTCAGGGTTTCTTGCCTCAGAGGGGGAAACATTTGGCCTTGAATGTAAAGATTACTATCCCTTATGCTTTAAGCCACCCATGTTTGGCCAACTTGAATGAATGGTCATGGGATGCATTGCACAGTCATTGAAATACAACCAGTTCGGATTATATTGTGAGTAGAAAAGTGTAAATGCTGTTGATTTCGCTGCTGACAGGATCTCTTTTCCTCTCAAGGAGACAGTAGAGACTGGAGATGCATAGACACAGGCTAAGCCATATTTTAGGCAGGGGTTATTTTTCTGAGCACCTTTCTCTGTTTCCGTAATCTATCTGTATTTAGATAAATATTACATTTTCAGTGGCCAAGCTTTAAATAGTAACTTATACTGTTGATAATTTTTCATGAGATCACTGCTGCTATAAACATATATTGAAGAAAAAAAACCCACTGCTGAACTTCAGAAATGGAATTAGAATTAGACAGGTTTCTTTTGCTCCAGTTAATGTTTTAAAGTGAAGACATAATTTGTTTTAGGCTTGATGGATGAAGGGCAGAAAGGCTGGAACTATTATATGAATATGATTTAATTGCTATCGTGTTTGGTTTTGTACTGAAAACTCTCATTAGGATACTGGCTGTGAAATCCAAGCGGTTGATGCAACAATATTTCCATCAGTGTAACTTCTAAAGGTAAAACTGTATTGCCAAGTTCAATTCGTTACACTGATATAAAACCTTGGGTTTGCTGCCCTTCTCTGCTAAGGTTTTATATCTAAAGGACTAGAGGGGGTTTTTATTCCAACAGAAAAGAAGCACACTTTTTGCCGTGAAGGTACAGAATGTGTTCTGGCACGCAACAGCATTAAGCTCATGCATGAATTGAAGCCTATTTCAATAATAACTCTAACTTACGGTTACTTTGGGAGGAGTTTAAACGAGACAAGAGAGCCTACCTGGAAAATTGTAACAATAAACAGACACCAGATTAACTACACTACGGTAATTTGATGTAATTAGATAAATCTTTTGGATGGTAAAAGGTTCCAAGTTAATGGAATTTGTCCTATTGGACAGAGAAGCTTTGTGAGTGGTAGTGGTTTGTCACCGCACCTTTGCAAAGCGCCAGTCCTCTGGGAGGGGTGAAGGTAGGAGCTGGGCCGTGTGTTGTGCCAGCAAGTCATGCATGAACACCGGCATACCTCGGCAAGAAGCTTTCCTCTCCACTATGTGAATGCTCTTTTCCTGCCAATTTATGTAGCAGCTCCTTATCCCTAAAGACAACAAAATGAAAAGCAAAAATGTGCTTTATAAAATACTCCTTCCATGCCTGCAAAATCTACCATTCCAAGGTTGAGAAAATGTCCTGTCTGTGACAAAGCTTTATAAAATCTTTCTTGTCCTGTTTTGCTGTATGAAACTTAAATCATATTTGATCTTGTAATTTTCTCCCTGGTTGCTTCTTTTGACACAGAATGCGTGAGGAGTATAACTATGGTTTTAGGGTAGTAAGAGTTCTGTTTGTTTGGGGGTGAGGGTTTTCCTTTGGTTTGTTTGTTTTTCCCCCAACATTTGTGTGTTTGATTTTACAAACTAAGTCACGTTCTTGTGTTTTTTATTGTTTCGGGTTTTTTTGTAGTATTTGTACTCCATTAGCCATATTGCTTAAGTATAGTTCGTATTTTTGTAAGGAGTTTTGGTGAGGTTATTTAGAGTTACATATTGGGTTTTTTTAATATGTATTTTTTTCAGTAGTGCAAGTTGGAACAGTTGTATGTTTTTGAAAATTGCCTGAAATAAAAATACCCCTTTAGGAGCTGGGTACACTTTTGCAGTGCACTTCCGATGACTTGAAATGACTTCAGGCACCACTTAGGTTTTACAGTGCATTTGAAAAGCTTTAGGTGAGAAGTTACTGTAGTTTTTCTTTTGCCATTATGATGCTTTGTAAAAACCTTCCTTGTGGGATATAAAAGAAGCACAGGTGTATATTAGTGATACAGAAGATAAAGGGCATTAGGTGTTTTGAATTGTCTGAGTTTTAGAAATTATGTGCATGAATATTGTGGTATAATGAGGTTTGGAGAGTTACCATAGTCCTTACATGTTTATAAACAATATTGTGGGAGCAAATCTGGGTTGATTTTCATGAGCAGCCTAGATCCCAGTTAGTGCAGAATAGTAATAAACCTGAAGTTTTAATAGATTATTATCTTACTATTCTTTATCCAGTAGAATTGGAAGGGCCCTTTCAAGAACACTTATAGATGTCGTAGCTCTCACAATCAAACCATTACTACAATTTTTGTAGTTATTTAAGGGAAACTCAATAGGGAGTAATAATCAAATCAAAGTATTCCATTATGTTGTTTCATTGTTTGCCCGTAACGTAGTTTTACCTGAAAATTTGATTCAATAGTAGGATTAAGATGACTGGTAAAGGCTGCCACTGTTGCATCTAGGTAATGTGAGGCTTTTAGGAGGAGGAAACCTTAAAAATTGCTGCTGTTGTAATGTCTGATTTTCTTAGCTGGAGTCTGGGAAAGTTGTGTGTATGCCTTCAGCTGTGTCCTAGGCTTCCATTGGTGCAATACCTGAATGGTTAATAGTATTCATGTGTTTCTTTGTGTCTTGCTGGGTGATAGTCAAATTTTTATCTTTTATGGCATATTAGTGTTACCCTCACCTGGAAGATACACCTAAATGCTGTATAGGAACCAGTAATTTCAGAGTTTTCTTCAGGGAAACAGAGAATTTTGTTAAATGTATTCATTTTGTGTTCCTATTGCTAATACATCCCATTCTGTATATATTTACTTCCTAGAGTCTCTTGAATATTACATTTTGTAGAACCTGTAATTCTTTTAATAACTACAATAACCTGTTTCTTAATCTGAATAGGATCATGTGTTATAAAGTAGAACAAGAGTGGAAAAGGGCAAATGTAATCAAACAAACAGAACCAAGCGCCAGTATTTCTAGACATTGTTCTCATAGTTCTGAGTGTAGCTTTCAAAAGAAGAGGTAGGATTTTAATTTTGAAAGGGTGCTATAGTCGCTTTAATGTATTTAGCCCTGAGGCTGGTATAGGATCCAAACGCAGGATCAATTGATCAGAAGCAAATCTAAAGTACTTCTGTCAATTACTGTGGGCAATTGTTGGGCTTAGTAAGCCCATAGTAAGCGTTGGAAGAGACTTGGATATGAGAAGCGCTTTGCTTGATAAAAATATAAATGTTAGTTTACAGTACTGTTTTCTAATTCATGTATTGAAGTGTTTCAAGCTTGAAGCTGAGGACATTACACAGGCCAGTGTATGAGGGAGGAAAGCCGTTGCCCTGCACGGTGTGCACCTCTGCTCTTTCCATTGGGTTTTGTGCAGTTCTAAATTTGGGGAAGGGACACATCTGCATTCGGTGTAAACCAGCACCGATCCCTAGGAAAAATATAAAGGAAAGAATGAGAAAATATTTGAGTGTGAACTTGTGAAATCTTACATTTTTCCTTTTGCTGATAATTTTGTGTAATCTTTAAACTACCTTGGACACTGAAAAAGGTTGGAATGTTTTTTATACAATTATACAATTATTGTACACAATACGGCAGATCTTCCAGCTAAATTGAATGTCACTGCAGTTAATGGCCATTCCTTTTGCCTTCGGAGATTCATATTAAGAGATCGCTACTTTGCTGTTGCCCTTCTGTGTGAGCTGAAGGTGATGAGAAAGTGGCCTCAGTTACATGGATGATGTACACAGAATTCGTTTTTCTGACTTTAAGTGTAGCTGGATTACTAAACAAGGGACAAAGCAGAAACTGGTTATCTCTACAACATAATATTTTTGATATTTAAAGTTATACAGTAATGGCTTTATTTCATATGAGTTCATTATGGGAAAGATAATTTGCATTTATTATAAAATGGTAGGAAACAGCATTT
Source organism: Ceryle rudis (assembly GCA_033439905.1). NCBI lineage: Eukaryota > Metazoa > Chordata > Aves > Coraciiformes > Cerylidae > Ceryle > Ceryle rudis. The sequence continues at coordinate 95,162 of JAAGNO010010002.1, read as the reverse complement.
AGAAATCAAACCTTGTAAGTATTGAGAAAAGAATTAAAACAAATCACTATTTGGTGTATTATGGCTACCCATGTAAGTGGATTATAACTTTGTTTATTTTGTATTTATCACATAATTTACAATGCTGTCATAGCAGTCAGTGAAGGATATTCCATGCTAGATGCATAGTGACATGTTCTTTTATTGCTGATTAGAATCATCATAGTTTAGATAAACTTAATTTAAACTCCATTTTCAGATGTTAAGCAGCAAGTCAGATTTCAGGACATATTTTGGTATGAAAACTTACGTGTATGTTTTTCAGCAGGAATTCTTATTTATAGGTATATGTTATTCCTTGGAAATTCTGCACTAGAAGTTATCTACATAGATGATGCCATGAGTATAGATAAGGATTTTTTTAATTAAAACACTTTACCCTCAAATGTTGCCTTATCTCCAACTCAGTTAATGTACTTGTAGAGGGCAGTAACAAGCAAGCTGTGCTGGTTGCAGAGAAGAACCTTTTCCTTAATTTTGAGACTGGATGAAAGTGAGGAAGACAGCAATTCCAAGTCTGATGAGGTAATAGATGTAGAGATAAAAGTGCAAAAAGAATAAGTTATTTTAGATTTATCCTAAAATGATGTAATTTCTGAAAGTTCGAACACCTAGCTTAGGAGAATGTCCCCGTCTCCCATTTTAGCTCCTTTTGTCTAAGAGCTGAAGTATAGTAAATATTTTTATCGCAGTGTGCCAAAGCAAGTTGAATGTTAAATGGCATGTACTTTTCTTTTTTAAAACCTTAATTATATCAAATGGTCACAATTCTTGTCCTTTCATATCATGCCCAACCATCCTTCTGTAGGATTCTCTAAATTCTCCTTTAACAGACTTTCCTTATGTTCAGAGGATGTGTGTGCTGCCTGAAGACTTCTCATGGTCACAATTCCATAAGCTTTTACGTACTGCTTTTCCCAAGTAATACTTTCAGGGAATGTGACTTCTGCAAGACTTCTGCCCATACCGCTTCCCTGGTAATTTCATGGTTAATTGTCCTGTCACAATCTACATTGTGATACCAAATTGTCAGATCACAAATTTACTTTAACCTTGTGGTTTTAAACTAGTGCAGGACCTTAGATGTGTTTCAGTATGATTTTTAAAGGGCTGTTTGTATTGTCTTGTACGTGGCAATACTGTATTGCAGGGTGGTATCACACTGTGTGTTTGTGGTAAAACCAAATTCACACATGGATTGTTTATACAGAGGGATGATATGTAGGGGGTGCCACATTTTAGGTTAGAATATTTTCTTCAGTTTTGTCATGCTTGTTCCCTCAGTGCATAAAAAAGCATATATAGGTGCAGTTATTGATAATTCCTTTTTATTTACTGCAGTAGCTTTAAAACACAGATAAATATTTTGCAGTAATTTAATTATCCCTAATTTGCTTTCAATAAGGAGTTTTAAGAGTGTAGAATTTTTTACTAAATTTTTCTCAGACTATGTAGCATCCTTTTCCACCTCTCCCACCCTCCCCTGAAAAAGGGGGCTTAAATGCTATGCTTCGTGTCATACACCTTTCTGATCCTCACATTCGGTATTTTTTCCCTTCAAATGTTCCAGTGAAAGTGGACTTTTCATCAGTTCCCAAAATTGTATTGTTATTTAATTATCCAGATGTGAGAGACAGTGAAGTTAGTGACATCTCAGAAGGATGTTTAGAATGCTGTAATTTCTGGTTTAGGGTGAAGATAACCCCTCTGACCATTGTTTCTCTGTGCTGGAGGCAACTTCAATCCAGCACAAGAGGTCTTCCTTCCCCTATGTTGCCTTGAAATCCTGGGCACGTGTGTGTGGAGAGAATATCCCTTTATTTTTATGCTCCTATTCCATTACTGTTGAAGAGTTCCGTATTCTTTACATTTAAGACTTTTGATTACACATCTGTTCCTCTTTTCCTTTTCAGGGTCAGCTCTTATGAAAGTCTTAAAAAAGGTGGAATAATTTTTAACCCTTGGATCCACCAGAAGTGTCATTTCTCTAGAGATGAAAGGGGCTTTTATTTTCCCTGCATTAATGTTTAATTTGTGAGGCATACAGAACATAGCATCTAGTTTATAGACTTTACTGATTTCAGTTTATTAATATGTGGATTCCAGTTGAGATGATGAGCAAATCTCAGTAATACCCTTGAGGCTGGTTTATGGCTCATAGATTTCAGGATACACATGTCCACACTTCTCCTGGGCTCACATACCAGGAATTTCACAAATGGATGTTACAGTTGCTGGTGGTTTTTTAGGTGACCAGCAGTTCAGAATACCAGAGATGTCATAACAAATGATAATGACAGTACATTTAAGAAGATAGGATCTTGTTCTGAGTCCAGAAAATACATTGAAATACGCTTGGGCCAATATGTAGGAAGAATGAAATCAATAGTGTAGTTCCAGTGCTGGAGTTTTGGTCCTCTAAAAATGTGACCAGCATTCAAGAACAGAATATATTTCGTGTGTGAATATAAAGCAGCCAGAAACTGAGTGTTGTGAAGGCACATCCCTCAATTAGGCTTTGCTTGTGTGCCAGTCAATCCAGCACACAATGGAATTGAGGCTTTAATATCTCTGCTTATGTTAATGGGTTTAATTTATTCTGCTTTTAAGAAAATGTCAAGATGGATTATCAGCAAAACAGTATAGAATAAAAATGAGGGGAGAGATGAACTGTCAATGCAAATAATTTATCAAATATAAATTATATTTATGAATCATATAATTTCTTTATTTTCTATATCCTAGGATACCAGATGGTCCCATTGATCAGGGGCCAGCTGCAGGAAAGGTACATGCTTTAGAGGAACAACTATTAAAGGCCAAAGAACAGATAGAAAACTATAAGAAGCGGACAGGAGATGGTTGGTAGATAAGTTTTCTTTTACTTTTAAAACAAGTTTTGTCATTCCATATCACAAATGTATTGGTTTCATAACAAGTAATTCAGCCACAAGTGCTGATGCCTTTTTTTTTTTTTTTTCTCAAATAGGAGGCCTTGGAAAAGACCATGAAATATTGAGGAGGAGGATTGAAAATGGGGCTAAGGAACTTTGGTTTTTCCTCCAGAGTGAATTGAAGAAGTTGAAAAACCTAGAAGGAAGTGAACTGCAAAGACGCATTGATGAATTTCTGTCTGATCTGGGTCATCAGGAAAGGTACTTGGATTAGTAGATTCTGCATATGTATGTTGTAAGCATTATGGATTGATTTCGGTAAACTGTTGATACACTGCTTAAAGATTTCTGAGGATAAATTGCTGGTATGTGTGCTAAAATATCATGTCTGAGGCATGAACATAAAATGATTACTTGTATTTCACGGGATATAAAGTATATGTCCATCTTATGTCATTACAGCTTTAGACTCTGACCCTTTAACTTGATATATTTTCATTTTTTTTAATTGGAAGTCCTGAGTCCTGGATGCCAGTTGTTACTTTTCAGTTCCATCTGTCTCTAGATATACATATGTGAGTATTTATATATACAACAAAACTGTTAAAAAAACCTTTAAAGACCTTTTTTTATGTATATCTGACTGTGCCTTTCGTAAATACTACAGTAGAAGTTACATTGATCATTGGGATATTCTATAAGTGGAATTACTTTTAAATTGAGTAGTATCTTAATTTCAGGACTAATTGTCATTCTGAGAAGTCACCACTTTCTGTAATTAGAATTTAACAGAGTATTTCAGATAGAAATGACCTTTAATTACATTGTCATTATTATGTTGTTCAAAGATGTGTTGGAATTATATTTTCAGTTGTTGTTGATCTTTTGGCCTCCACATCATTGAAGTACTTTTTGTATTACACTAAAACATTCTATATGAGTTTTGTTTGTGAACATAATTAATCCAGGAAGTGTTAAAAATTCAATCCGTAAGCTTATTATATTTATAAATCTGTTCCCAAAAGGATGTCAATGACAATTTATGTCTCAATAAACAGTCAGAAGAAGAGTTGAATTAACTAGATACACCACCTTAAACAAGTATCTCTTTCCAAAATAGGCTGAGATCTGCATGTGTGAACATCAGTAGTAAAGCATGAGCCTTTGAAAAGAATACTGTAGTAAAAGGAAAAATAGTAAGAATTTTCAATTCTTTGGAAATAATGTAAACACTGTTTAAAACATAGTTTTAAAAGAATATTAATTTTATTATTAATGTGGGCAAATAATATAGTCCATTACATTTTGTAATTTAATATTCCTCAGTTCCAAAGCCCAGTTTGTTTCAGATTGATGGGGTTTAAAGTGAGAAGGGACTATTCAATTATCAAGAGTTATTATCTATATAAAATAAGCCATTACATTGCACCCAATGATTACTCTGCAGAGGTCCATTATGTATGTTGACTGAAATAAAAGTAGTGCTTGGCTGAAGGAAAATTTTTCCAGAAGACCTTTATTTAAGCAGTTAACTGACAGAAACTGCTACTTCCTGGATGGTTGGTTTCAGTAGTTACCTCCACTCAGAAATACTTGTTCTCCAAAGAAACTATTTCTGTTTGGGTTCCTTGGACTTCAAGTCACTGATTCTTGATGTACCTTTCAAATTCTCAGTTGCAAAACTGGAGCAAGTAGTCTAACGCCAGATCTAACAGTGTCCATCGCAAGAACAAAACCACATGTGCACACTGTCCTGCTCTGCTCATATAGCCAGGCTCACGTCAGGCAGTGGCCACAACAGAACCTTGAATAATGGTCTGTTTGGTGCCAGAAGGTTTTTATGGCCCTTACTCCCAGGATGAATCCTTCTCTTATTCCTTTCCTTCCTACACTGACGACTATTAATTAGTTCAGTCTAACTGACAAGTTTCTGTATTTCTGACAGCCTTATCTTTACATCTCTTGGTGCTTCAGGATGAGGTGAAACCCATACTAGAAACCTGTACTCACTGCATTGAATAATAAATGTCTGCCTGTACACCTCTAGAAGTTAAGAGATAAATCCCACCGTGGAAGTTTGAAACCTCTGTGGTACTGGAAGAAATCTGCATATGATCGAAGCAATCACAGCACCTCTTTTTTTTTTTTTTTTTTTTTTCCCCTTTACTTAAGAAATTTCTTGTTGAATAAAAGTATTTTTTAGACTGACACAGTGCTTATCAAAAGCAGAATGTCCTGGAGGCTATTGAGTTTTAGTAGTAGAGCTGTGTAGACCTTCCTGTGTGGTGAGGTCCCCAAAGAAGACTAAATTAGTTAAAGCTAAAACAAAACAGCCAGAAACTAGGTTTTATTAAAATAAAATGCAGACCTTTTTTTACAATATGGAAATTCAAACCTATTGCATAAGAGGAGACAGATAGAAAAATATCTCTGCATTATTCACTGTGTGCTCTTGGTGTATTTTACGGCATCGGCTTCAGGCAAGAAAAGTATCTTCTGCTGCAGAATGCTGCTTTTTATTGCCTGTAGCCCCGAGGAAGTTTGTTCTTTCACCTTGGAGGTCAGGCTGTCTGCTTCTTACCTTTAATCTCTTAGCCTTGCTGTGTGAGATGAGGAAAACTCCCAGCTCCTTCGTGCACACCCTTTGGTCTGTGATGTGCTGCTGTCTGCAGGGTGTTTACTTCCCTTACACTGCGCAGGAGCTCCCCACGGCAGGAATGGCCTGCTCTCTTTTTCCCTCCACACAGTCCATCTGGTCTCTTCTCCTGAAAGGAATGTAACACAAGTGTATAATGAGCAGATCAGATGCTCTCATTTACTCTGAGAATCACAGCTTTTCAGTGGTTTTTCTTTTTTTTTGATTATTGCTGAATTGATGGGTTTTTTTATGGTACGTGTGCACTTGTTGATTTTTTTAAAGGATTTAACAAGTTGCCAAATGCCTTTTTGTTGTCTTAAAAATTGTTACCTATGTATCTTAGATAAATGGAACACTGCATGTGAAGCTGGTATTACTGTTTTTCTCTCTATACATAAATGTATATATTAGTTAATATATGTCATAATCTAGTGTTTGGATTAGAAACATCAGTGTTAATTGTAAGTACTTAGAGCAGTTTGCAACGCACTCCTTATGTGGGAAAGCAGATGTAGGGGTTGGGTAGTGACCAGATGATGAGATAGCTATGTAAGGAAAGTGGCTAATACTTAGGTTTTTTGTTTGTGAGGAAAGCCTGTTGTGTCACAGAGCAGACTTGCTTTTTAAGAGATTGTATACCTAAAGACAGTTTCTGTGACTCTGGATAAGAGGAATTAGAGTTCTTTGTTAATCTTGGTGCTGTTATGCAGATGATCTAATAATGCAACAGCACTTCTCTTGTTGGATGCCTATTTCTTGGCTGTGTCCTAGGGCTTGTGTCGATGAATGCCGGTCTTGGCAGATCTTTTTGTCCAGTATTTCACTACTGATACTGTTCAAGAAACAATGTGGCCCAATGCAGAGTTCCCTGCATTGTGAAATATGTAATTGTATATTTTAGTTGCCATGGGGAAGAGGGTTGTGGAGAGTAACTTTGTCTTAAGAGTGGAAAGACTGATGCAGAGTTACCAAAAAAGAAGAGCTCAACCCTCCAGTTGTCACAGTTGTTTCCTCTGTTGGCAGTACCTTGTTTGCACAGTGGCTGTTAGTGAGTGCAGTGTCAGTCGTCGTCTCCTGGGGACAGCTGCCATCAGGGCTTTTGTGGTAGCCAGCTGAGGTTTGATGTGTAGTGTTTGGGCATATTTTCACATTATTTTCTCTGAATTTGGTGGACCATATAGCGCTTTTTTTTCTTTTAAGTTTTTATTTGTTGATGTAGTTTTTGGGAGGTTTAAATGTAATTGTGCCATACAGCTGGAATGAATGTCTAGACTGATCTTTCAAAATGTGTTAAAAATGCCTGCTTTTCCCCCTTTATTTGTGACAATCAAATGTAGATGAAATATACAGACAGATTCTGTGATTCCTTCTGCTCTCCAGCAGCACAATGCTCCAAGATACAATTTATGATATGAAACAAAAATAACAACAACAAATTGATGCTGTTGGTTAGTAACACAAAGAAAGCCTGAGTTTGGCTTACTTAGTATCTGCAGTGACACTGTCTGAAATTCTTCTTACCATTTGACCACCCACAGTATCCTCCAGTACTCCCGTGCAGCTTCATCTTCTGTCTGCACTGAGCTGTCTTGGGCTTGGGGTCACCAGTCCATATACTTCTTAGCGCTCACATGGAGCCTGACTCTGGTCTTTGGTATTAGTCTGTGTCTCTTCTAAATCTGTATTAATAAGCCATCTTGATGGTCTGTCACACTAAAAGAACCTAGCAGATGTAAACCTAAAAAATGCCCGTTTCCCAGAAGTAGCACTCAAGGAAAGAAGGTCTCCGTGACTGAAAGTGTTAAAGTCACAATACCCTGTCATTGTTTCTGTGGGATAACACCTGGGAATTTTTCAGTTTCTGGTTTGCTTGAGTTTTGTATGAGTCAGTGGGTTTTTTTCTTTAAAAAGATTGTGCATACTATATGAAAACTCTTGCATGAATCCGTAAAATCTCCCACAAATTATTTGATATTCTTTATAGTTTGTGCCTAACAAAGCTGCCTTTTCCTAATGTGTTGAGTTGCTGAGGCTGTGTAAAAACACTCTCATCATTCCTCTTACCTCAAAAATGGTGGAAAATAATGATATTTCACTGATAATGCTGATTATTTAAACTTACCTACTGCCTTTTCTTTCTCATGGTCACCATGGCCAAAAAATAAAATTTGGACAACATATTTTATTTCCCTTACAAATAAGAAAAAAAAATCTTTTAGTACTGTTTACTAAACCTTGTAATAACATTCTGTGGTTAGTTTTCATTAATAAAAATAGGATTACTGCTTTACCTGTGCCAAAGACATTTTTAATACAGTCTCTACAAGCATAGTGAAGTGATTGTAGGAGGAAAAGTAATAATGCACTATAATAGAAGCTACTCTAGGAATCTCTATTGCGCTTTCATCTGGGGCCCCTGGATAATGTATCTAGCATGGAACTCTTCTTTCTTTTCAGTTTTCCTTAGCACATACCAGAAACAAATGCTCTGTAGCAGGACCAAGAGTTTTTCTAACCTATTTCCTGTTTAATACTATAATTAGTCACAGGTATGAAACGTGTTAAATGGAGGACACGATCATCTTTCCTGGCTGCTGTTCGGATTGTGGGGTAGGAGGTAGCATAAAGAAACTGCTTTTGAGGCATAATTGAAATGTCTGTTAATTTGTCTCTGATTTCACCTAATCCTCCAGTTTAGTAATGTTAAGATTTTTTCCCATTTTTTAGAGATTGTTTTCCCTTGTTTACAGGTCAATAATGACCGACTTGTACTACCTCAGTCAAACAGATGGAGCAGGAGATTGGAGAGAAAAAGAGGCCAAAGATTTAACAGATTTGGTACAGAGGAGAATAACTTATCTACAGGTAAGAGGGTAGAGCTTTTAGATCAAGGTGTTCCAAACATTATTTTATATGTATATGTAATGATAGTATTTGATGCATTTTTTTTTTTTGTTTAGTTTTTGTTGTTTTAAGGGTTTTTGTGTGTTTGTTGTTTTGTTGGTTTTTTTTTTTTAATTTTACACTATTAGAAGAATTCTACGCTCACACTCCAGTCCTGTTATCTTTGACTGAGTTTTGAGTAATGTACATGAAGGAAGACAGTCTTTAACTCACACACGTATATATGGTTGACTAATACAATTGAGTAATAGGATCTTGGAGTTTCCACAGGATAATTCTGTGGAAATATCATTTCAGTGCTCAACAGCATTTAAACAATTCATCTGCCTCAAGGATAGACTCTGCAGTTCTAGTCCTGAAATGTCAGATACAATAAAACTAGAAAGCTTGGAAAGGGAAAGTGATGTGGATGATCAGATAAATGAAACTGGTATCTCTGACAGTACAGACTAAATAGGTGGAGATTTCCATCTATGAGAACTGAGCAAGGGATGTGATACACAGAGGTCTAAAGTCTTCAGTACCCTGGAGAACTTGAGTAGGCAACCACCGTCTCGTCTCTTCTGAAGACGACACACCTCAATACAAGACTCACACAGTGCTGCTTTCGCAGAATTAAGTGCAAGGTTGAATTTAACAAGGCAGTCATATTTGGGGCAGTCAGTGATAATAGCACGGGTTCTGCTTCAGTCTCATTAGTCTTGTAAAGATTTATAGTGGCAGCATTCCTTTGGTGAACCGTAGGTACTGAAAATAACTTTTATATAATTTTATTTGAAAGCTAATGGTTCCTGTTTGGTATGTCTCAGTTAAAAGAGTTTTTAAGTGGATGCAGGAGAACAATTTTGAATGAGTCTTACAAAGATAAAGTATCTACCCAAGTCACTTACTCAAAAGAAGCCATTCAAGGGTATTCCTTCAAACAGTCAAACCAATAAAGTTAATTAACTCCAGGACTGAATGCTGTGATTTCTCTCATTCGTAATGCAGTTTTGTAGGTCTGCATCTAATAGGTGATTTCCTAGCTCTGTCAGTAAAGACAATGTCAGGCAGACCCTTGTGACTCTGCTACGCTTACATGGCCTGTGTGCCTCGTTACAAAGGTTGTCATGTGCTACGGGACAATGAGGGAGATAGATTTCTTGCAGAGGAGACCTGGATGCACTACTTTCCGTGTAACCTAGGCAGGAGAGGACATTTGCAGCCTGAAGGAATGTAAAACTTCAAGGGAAGAAGGAGCTAGGATCTACCACTGCTTACAAGTAAGTAGTAATGACATATTGCCTTTAGTTGAGAGTTTAATGTCATCAATTTAGTGGAAACCCTCAATTTTTTGAGAGCAACAGCGTATGCCTATGTTATTGGTGATGAAAGAACATCAAATCCATTTTGCCAGTTATAAAAATCCACTTCTATTTTAGGTGACATGTAACATTCTCTTCCACAGAATTATGTAATTTTAACCATTTTACAGTTCTGTAAATTAGTTACTATTTTCAGTTGCAGTGTTCATAGAAGTAATTCTGAGAAAAATGAAAAGAGTAAACGCTGGCATGGCTTGATAATCTAATCTCTACATATTGAAGTATGTTTTGTATGCTTGGTTGGGTGCTTTGGTTGTTGTTTGTTTGGGTTTTTTGCGGAGGGCTTTGTTTGATTTTTAATGCAGTTGTATGGCTGTTACATTACGGGGCTTGACAACCCCGATGGTCCCTTCCATCCCTCTCTTGATTATGTAAACAACTCAATTGGATGAGTCTGTGATGAGCAGTGTAGTTAGGGATGGGAACAGAGTGCACTGCTTGTTCAAATTGGAGATCTATCATCCTCTTCTGTGACGTTATGCCAGAAGGAAAAATCTGTCAGCCTTTGCTGGATTTGAAATCGAGTGTTGTTATCCTTTATCAGCTCAATACCTTAATGGGTTGCTTTGGTTGGCAGTTTTGGCTTGTGAACACACAAGCTGTTCTGATACGTGCAATGTGACTGTAATTCTTTTTCCTTCTCTGTGGTTATTAATTCCACCTTTTTCAGGAAATCCCAGTTGAAACTGCAACATCTTTAAGTATCTCTGCTTTCCTTTTTTTAAGTTCTCAGTGAATAATCTAAGCTCAAATACTGCCTTGACTTAAACTTTGAGTATAGCAATTTGGAAAAAAACATTGTCATAAAGAATTTAGCTTCACTAGCTTTCTAAGTCACAAACTAGTATTAACATATATACTTTGTAGTTGTCTCCAAGTAAAGTTAAAACCCAAGTAAGTGCATTTTACTAACATTTGTAAGCAGTCACAGTATCAGGTTAGTTTCATTATGTGATTCCTACTGGATTTTCACAATATAGTTAATAAGCTAATAACTAAATATAGTTAATTATATGAGACTTGCCTTTGTATGCAGGAAAGTTTGAAGGGCATACCTTATCAAAGTGTGCACAACTTCAAATGTAATCAATTAAATGCTTTCATTTTCAAGAGGACACAGTCATTTAGAGGTAATAGAAAGTGTAGAAAACAGTAATTACTGGTATTTTCTAACAATTCTCAGAGGTTATCCCTTTCATGTGGAAAAAAACTGGGAAGACAGTCTTAATAACATACTTTGTGGCCCTCATGACCTCTGTAATGTATCTATTGTTCCTTTCTGCATGCATTCAGATTTTTAAAAATATCTCAACAAAAATATATTGCAACATCATCAATCATTAATTAATTTTAAGAATAAATTAAATACAGTTCTGTCTAAGCCAGGTGATACCTTGTGACAGACATGCATGTCCTACTTTTTGATAAATACTTTCTGCCAATGGTTTACTTTTGGCTATATTTGTTCTTTTTACAATCTAGTTACATTATGTTACACAATGGTATGAAAATTCTCCTGAGATAGTCTGTATAAAGTATGAATTATTAACTAGCCATTAAAAAAATACAGACACGTCTTTTAAAAATAGGAATAAAACAGATAAAGAAACAAAACCCTCAGATTTTCCAATTCTACAACTGAACACTTAGGTCTGCTTCTGACAGTTCTCTAAATGACAGAAAGAAGCTTCTTATATTTTTTTATTAGCCTAAAATTTCATTATAAAAAACCAGCAGCATAACGTACACTGTTGTCTTTGGGTGTTGATCTGAAGTCTTTTCTACACAGTTCAGTTAACAGCAGAAGATAATTCTACTTGCACCTGCTGTCAGTGCATTTCATTGCAATGGTGATGTAAATATATCTGTAGATTTATGGAGGAGTTTTTTTATGAAATTCTTTCTTTGTGGACTTGTACATAATACTAGAAAAACTCTCTTTCTGTTCTGAAAGACTGTGGGAAATAGATTTGTTACAGTCCTAAAGATAATGGTTAGATTTAGTCTCAAGTTTTCCATTAGATTTGTGAGAGTACTGGTCAGAACAAAAATTAGGAATGGAAGTTATATTTAGTTTGTTGTTCTTCATAGCTAACTGGGCTTTGAAACATAGAACTGTCTGGGTTGGAAGGGACCCGTGGAGGTCATCTAGTCCAACCCCCTGCTGAGAGCAGGGGCGTCCTCAACTAGAGCAGGTTGCTCAGAGCTCTCTCAAGCCCCACCTTGAATGTCTCCAGGGATGGGGCCTCAACCACC
>JAAGNO010010002.1:38576-67486 GCA_033439905.1 Ceryle rudis | reverse complement strand
CAACTCCCCCCCCCAACAATTTATACCTTGTCTCAACACAACACTCTGTCAGAATTATTTAGGCAGTAACTGGCAAAAGTCACGAAGCATTCTGGCTTCTGTGACCATTTCAAAATGTATAATTATAATAACGACACATTCCTCAATTTGAATTTGTATTTCATGTTAAGACTTTCCATTTGTTACCCATACTTCCAGTAATAGTTCCCTTGTTGGGTCTCAAAGTAAGGAATGCTAAATCTTCCCTGTGAAATAACTGTATGATATTTTCACTTCCTTCTCAAAGTAGTTCTTCATATCTCCAAGTGCACTCGTTAACACTTGACCTAGTGGGAAAGTAGTGTTCCATATCTCAAGGTGCGCTTGTTAACATTGACCTAATAGTCAGTTTTGCACAACCAAATTGTTTTGCCTTCATGAAATACATTTTGTTTCTGATTTTGATTCACAGCAAGTCTTGCTCCTTCATTACTATTCAAACAATGTATCATGTCCAGTTGAAAGCCCAAATCATTTTGGTTTTGTGGTGTATTCCCCCCCCGCCCCCCTCATCTGCTTTGTTAATCTTGTGATTTAGGTGTATTTTATTCTAATTTGCTCTATGGTGGGAGCTTTCCTAGTTCTTGCTGGCCAGTCCCATCTTCTTCATAACCTGAAGATAGGCCGTGTAAATTTTCTGGACACTCTTCTTTGAACAGTGTGGAACAAGGCATTGCTTGCTTTTCAGGGTCAGAATTCTGAATGGCAGTTCAGGTCACTCACTCAGCACTGTCAACAGTGAGACTTTCCAGATGGCTGCCTTTACACAACAACATGTTTTTTCAGTGATAGAATGAAGTTTAAAAACTTGTCATGGATACCATACTTAATAAAAAGTCACCTTTTTATATGCGCCATAGTGTCTCTGCTTTCCCTCTTCGAAAGAATTGCAGTGAATTTCCTTCTCTAACTTAAGATTGGAGTATTTTCTTTCTTCTCTCAGCTGTTGCTTCTTTTGCCACCCAGTTGCTTCCCACACTCTCAGTTGAGGAGGAAAGGGTAAAAAGGGTGGAACCTCCAGCATTCCTTCGGACCATTACCAATCTAAATGTTTCTTGTCTGGGCTTCTGAGTACCTCTGCACAAGCTTTAGCATTTCACTGTCTTCAAGCTGCTTTTCTTTATTGCAGCTTTCTGAAGACATACTGATAAAATATTACCCATCCTATTACAAGAAAACTTAAATGCTCAGCATTTTTACTATATTTATGAACTTTTACTAAGTTTTTTCCTGTAAGTGTGATATAATAGATGGTAAAAATATGGACTGACTTCTTGAATTAAAGCATACCATCCATACCTGCAGTATGTATTCCATGGGAAATTCCTCAAAAAGAACCGTTTACAGTGGTGTTGGTACAGTGCGGGGATGAAATATTAACAGATGGATACATCTATGAAGACAGATTTTTCCAAATCTATTTAAAAAGAATTGGAAATATAACTGATCATAAGAAACGTTCTTTATTTAAATAACCATATCTCAGAGAGTTCCTGGTAAGTTTTGACTCATTTCTATAGGCTTACTGGTGTTAAGTAGCATTCTGGCAATGTACAACTTAATCATGCAATTGTCATATTTTCCAGAACTTCATCAGAAATCCACTGCAATGATTTTTAGGGCATGCAAATGTGTTCTTCTAACCTCAGGGTTTTCTAATCATTCTTAAAATAAGACTCATTATCCTTGCACTGGATTGACTTTTTTCAGCCATTAGGTTTACTTGGTCATCAGCAGTTATATGAGTTTGATTTGCTTATATTTAAAACGGTTTTCTTTCCTGGCTGGTGAGCACTGAAGAGAGAACTAGCCATCTTTGTCAGTAAATGCTGCAGGCGGTGAAAATAGTCTTTTGGAGGAAATGAACACACTAGAAATCTTACCTGAAATGTTCAGTGCTTCAAAAATATAATGCTTTGTATTATGTTGTATTGTAATTTCTTTCTGTATATGAAAATAGCTTTGAATTATGTAGACACGTTTGTATGGTTTGAAAAAAAACTTAAGAACTGTCTAGTGGCTGTTGAGCCTTGAATGAACATCTCACCTAAAACATCTGTATATTGCACTTTAGTTAGTATTTAAAAGATACCAAATTCTTAGCTGTATGTAAATCACACGCCTGTATAGTGCTTGGCTGCTTTCCTTCATATATTTAATTTGCTACTTATCTTTATAACTTTAAGATCTTCAAGACACGGGAATTGTCTTTCTCCCCTTCTGTCATTAGAGCAACTAATTCAGTGGTTCTGATGATGTCTGAAATGCTGAGATTTACTGCAGTGAGATGTATTCAAAAGAGCAGCGGGGCTGTGTAGTTTGGGTTTGGTTTTTTTTTTACGATTTCTTATGCCTTAAAATATTTCTTTCTTTATTTCTTAAACGAGTAACTGAATTTTAACCATTTTGGATACCAAGTGTGTCCAAGTAAGCCTTAGCAGACAGTAAAGGTGTAGGTGTTTATGAAAAGATATGAATATATAAACTGGACCACTTTTTATATTTTATTAAATATCAGTTGTTAAGAATTCAAGGACCTCCAACTTTGCTATACTGGGGTGGATTGGTAGATACAGTTTGTACATAAATCTAGTCTAAAACTATGATTTTTTTTTTTTTAATGCTATTTTGAAAAAGTTGAGCAACGTAGTTGGTTAGGTAGCCATTTTGAGTCAGTTTAGCCGATATGTTTGGGATGTTACTTGCCAATGGTAAAACTTATTAATAAGTAACCTACTTGACTTATCCTAGTATCTATCTTAAAACAGGTGAGGCTAATGATAAGGATGTTCAGGTGGTGGAACTTCCCATTGTTGACAGCTTACACCCACGGCCACCTTATTTACCGCTGGCTGTCCCCGAAGACCTGGCCGACAGGCTAATTCGCGTGCACGGGGATCCTGCAGTCTGGTGGGTCTCGCAGTTTGTGAAATACTTGATTCGTCCACAGCCTTGGTTAGAAAAAGAAATAGAGGAAGCCACAAGAAAACTTGGTTTCAAACATCCAGTGGTTGGGTGAGTATTTAGTTTTCTTTTTAACTGTCTGTGCTTTAATATGTGTACATAGTGATTCCTGTTTGGGACGAAATGTTTTACGATGGCCGTCTGAGAGTCTCAGGCATTTTGTGGGGAGAGAGGGTGCTTTCTAGATGAACCTGTTATTTTTTAGCTGTGCATAATACAAGTTGATTACAAGTACTTATTCAGCACCCTTGCCTACCAGCAGTTTGACAGATACACAAAAGGCGGCTCCATAGAAGGAGCCTTCCATATCTAGTAATGCCATGCAAAATTTCATTCATGTAATTGCCGCCTTCTGGAATAGAAGCCCTAAGATCAGAATGTTTGGTCTTCTTTTCAAGTGCATACAGCCTTTGCATTTGAGGAAAAAAGGCAAAGCCTACATTTTATACGCCACAATCCACGGCTAATTTTGTTGTTGGCTCCACCTGACCATCATATGTGCTTTTCCCTTTCCTGCTGATGCTTTTACTAGTGTTGTTTCTTAGCAGGAACTATGAATTGGAAGGATCTGTATGGGGAGATCTAGGAAGAAGGAAGCAAAGCACCTATGGGCAGTAAAAAACAGCTTGTGGAAGAAAGATTTTACTGTCATGTAACATGAAAAATTTTGCTGCTTCTGTACCAGGGTCTGCGAATATTAAATTGCTTCCTTCTCCAGAGTTTTCCTTCAATCTTTAGTCTTCATTTTTGTAGGAGCACACAGTCGGTCTCTCCAAAAATAGTTGGCTCTTGACCATGAGTCAGTGGGCCACTTCAGCACTGGAGGATCAGAACACTCGTTAGTTTTCCAGCAGATGGGGAAGATGGGTTTTTGACCACCTTCACTAAAGCCCTGCATTGTAGTTGGTGTCCCAATATATCTAGGATGCAAATATTCCTGTTTTGCTTTTTAACTGTACTGATCAAGCGTTATCTAACTACGCTGGATAACTTACCGATTTGCACGAAAGGAATCCCTTGGATGCTGTAACTAAATCTCCTTCCTTCTTTTCTTTCAGTTACCCTTTGCCTTCCTTGCAAGATTATTCTGTTGCTTTCAAGAACAGACTGATGGCTAAATTCATGTTGCCAGTGTGTCTTGATGGGCATCAATGAGCCTTAATCCTTCCTTGGTTTATGTAGGGATTTGATTTATTATGCATTCTAAAAGCACAAGCATAAAATTTAAGGTTAAAATTTCAGTTGCTGAAGTATGTATTGTATTTATAAATTGAATTCCTACTTTCTGCCTTTTTCCAGTGTTCACGTCCGAAGGACAGACAAAGTAGGAACGGAGGCAGCATTTCATCCCATTGAAGAATATATGGTACACGTTGAAGAGCGGTTTGAGCTTCTCGCTCGCAGAATGCACGTTGATAAAAAACGAGTGTATTTGGCTACAGATGACCCTTCATTGTTGCAAGAGGCGAAATCCAAGTAAGATAAATTACGTTTATATTGCAGTTTGTTCCTTCTGGTTAGCTTTACCATTTCTGATTATTGTGCACACAAACTTGGTGTCCTTTTTTTGCTTATCATTTTTACAGTTTGGATTGCATTTCAACTTCCAGTGAATTTGATTTTTCTCTCAGACATTCTTTTCTTTGGACAATTTCCCCTCCCCCCCAAATATACTTTTCAAAGCTTAATATTAAAAATCCGTAAGAGTTGAGCAAGGTATCTGTGACTATTTAAAAATAAACCAATGCTGTAAAAGGGCAGTAAAAATAATAAGTACACCAAACTTCTTACAGAACATCCATATTAGAAAGAAACTATTCGTAAATACTGTAAAAACTAGTTAACGCATTAGGATGTTTCACGTCCAAACAGTAGCTTTCTGTCAGTAGTTGCCAGATTGATTGCTTGAAGTTGATTGAAAAGCTTCTGATGACTGTTTCAGAAAGATTTCTGTGTTGACAACTTAGAAGGCTTTCACCCTACATGTTGAATACTTCAAAAGTTTGTCCTTAAATACATCTTAGAATCATACAATCATAGAATGGTAGGGGTTGGAAGGGATCTCTGGAGATCAACTCCCCTGCCCAGAGCAGGATCACCTAGGGCAGGCCACACAGGAAGATATCCAGGTGGGTTTTGAAAGTGTGGGATGCTTGATCTGCGACATTGTCCCGTTTTTACTCTTGGCCCTCTTCTAGCTCTCCAGAACAACTTACCCTAGCTGTAGGATATCGCAGCCTAACACAGAAAAATGTCTGTGTTCCACCCTGGAGATGCACGGTTTGCGCTCATTGACTCTTCACATGGCCTGTAGTGTCCTCTACAAACTCACTGTTACATTGCACGCTTGCCAAGTGTCACTGAGATGGCAAAACCTTCTGTTCAGTAAAAGAAAGCAGATGCATATAGAAGAATAATGTTCCCTATTCAACTGTATCTCTCTTGGGTTATGGTGTTTAGGGTATACAAGCAATTTTACAAATGCTTATTGCCATGACTGTGGAAAGTTGGAGAAGTGTTTCAGATGCATTTGTAACCGAGTACAGGATAGCAGGTTTTCCTTTTGAGTGCTACTTATTTATCTGTCTACTAAATGGCACCTATTTATATTTCCAAAATTTTATCTCACTTGAACAGAATACTTGGTTTTGTTGGGGTTTGTTTGTTTGTTTGGTTTTGGTTTTGGTTTTTTTTCATTTAAGCAAGGAAATCAATATTTTTTAAAATCAAGAACTCAGAAGTGGCAAATTTTTGAACTGTTTTATTCTCGGTAAACATGTTTGGAAAAACATTAAGATAACATAGTGGATTACTTATTTTCTTTGGCATATACAAGGTAGAGGAATTTTCTACATCAGTGCAAACCTGTGTATTTCAATTGTGCTATTTCTGTTTTTCATATCTATAAAAGGCTGCTGTTTAAAATGGTGGAGTTTTGAAAAAGCTAAATGAACATACACAACTCCAGATGATGGCAATCTAATTCTTCCTTTTTTGTATATGTAGAGACAGTAGCAGAAACAATTATGATAACATTCTAAGGGCAAATCTGAACAATGAAAAGACAGGGAATGGAAAATTGAGGTTATAATATTTAATTCATTACATTGTCCTAAATAGCTTTAATTACTTTTTGTGACATAAGAATTCAATATTGCTGGAACAATCTTAGTTATTCTTTTTTTCTTTACTTGTGTTCAACTTTCAGTCCTTATCACTGCATACTTTAGCTTTGTGAGTAATGATGAGATGCACTACCTATGGAAACATACCATCCCAAGTTTTCAATAGCAACGAAAAGTAACAGTAGAACTGTGACTTACTCGGTAAAACGATACTGATTTGTATTAAGCATTGCAGTTTCTGTGGCAGTTCAAGGTCCATTTCAGATCACACTTTTCCGGAAATATAAGATACAACTCATTAGTACAGCATTCATTTGTGCATTTTCTTAATAAAAGCCATAGAAGAATTTCTCACGTGTTGCTGCACAGGTCATAGTTTACACCGAAACAGAATTTCCTAAGTTGCTCGCCCCCTGCTGCTGAGTGGAAGGCATTTGAAACTTCCTGTGATGTCACAGAAGCAGGAGGCAATTAGTTCAGCATTTAAGGGCATCTGAAGGCAGGTTCAGGTTAGGTTTTGGGAATCAAGAACCTTTTCTTCCTCTTCTTGTGAAGAAAACTACAAATTAGTTTACACTCCTGACAAAAAAGCGTTAGTCACATTGAAGTACCAAGCTTTGATAGAAACAGGAGTCACACTGTACTGCAGTAGCTTAGGTTGCCTTCATTACTGGATGCAGTTGTACTATGGAGTACTAGGTATTATATCTCTCTTTACATGAGAATGACAACTAGCTGTCAAACACGGGCAAGTTGTTTCTATTAAGAGAAGTATTTCAAACTATTCATAGTCATGAAAACAGAAATGTTTTGACTTTAGTTTCAGAAACTTCCCTTGCAGTCAGATGTCTGCCAACTGCAAGTGTAGCAGTAAAGATAGTGGAGGCAGTACTGTCAGTTTGTAGAGTGGCATTGTTTGGTTTGTTTTCCAAAAGGAATAAAGAAGTGATTTATTTTCAGAATCAGGATGATGTAGAAAAACACGATTAGAGAGGAGCATGGTTGAGAGTTCAACAGCTGTAATGAGGATGGGGTTAAAGCACTTGACAGCTTCTGGTAAGCAGTGGTCATGTTATTTGTCTTAGATATAAGTAGCACGTGAGGGATGGTGTAAATTGCTTGTTCTTTGGCTGATTTAGTAGTTTTCAAATACAAACTTCTGAATTTCTAATCTATGTATTTGTAGTTTATAATATTATTTACATCATCTTCTCTCCTTAAGGTTGAGTATTCAAAATAATGCAGCTGAATATGCACATAAATTCTTAAGAAACCATATCTTATGCATTTCTGGGTTATATATGAATCTATTTAGATCTCTTTCTCATGCGTATGGGCACTAAAATTCAGCAAATTGCATTCTTCCGTTCAGGTTGTTTACCTATAAAGTAATCTGTATTTTTCTTTTTCATTTTTTTGTGCAGTAATTTGTTTCCCTCATGAGGTTTTTTCCAGCACTTACAAAAGCTTCTCTCCCACCCCCATTTCACCGTGTTTATTTACTTCCACAATAGCAAGTTAATGTCTTTTCTCCCTGTGTACTCTCTGTAGTTTAGCTGTGGCAGCCCTGCCCGCCTCCGCGTCATGGTGTCTCTGATCTTTAGAATTCAGTAGTGCTTCAGAGCTCTCAACTCTGATGAACAGGTCATACATTTTCCAATTCTCTTTAGGGCAAGACCTGAACAAACACATGATTTCTTACCCCATCTGTTTGCACACATGCTCACACTCCTTTTGGAGGGAAGAACCCTTGCGTTGCCTGCTGTGGACACTCCTTCAGTCCTAGTGAACTGAGAGCAAGAGCCTGGGGCTCACTGTGGTTTGCACCTGCTGCACAGGGTCGAAATAAGCTGTAGTTTCACAACAGGTTGATGAGCTTCTGAAACCAAATGGAACTTGAAAGAGTCTCATAACTGTGCTTGGTGTGTGTCCTCCTGTGAGGCTGGCAGCTGCAGGGAGGAAAGATTTTAAACTAACTCTTTCCCACCCTCTTCTGATTTCTTCTTTTCCCCTTTTCCTAGGGGGGGAAGTAAATGCTGCCTGGCCTGTACGTAGGTTTCAGGAACCTGATAGGTAGCTTTAGAAGAATTAGATATTATTTTAAGATATGTGAAGGAGATATGCTACATAAGTGTATTCCCATAGAAAGAAAAGAGTAGTATACCAGTTCCCTTTCTTCGGTTTTATCTGCACAGTCTGGTCCTTTCCTGCTACAGAGAAGAGAACGTGTGGCTAATTTCATTGGTAAGCTAGGAGGGATCCCACAAAATACTGGTTTTAGGAGATTCTGTCAGTAAGCATATCATAGGATAAGAATCATAGGATCATAGGACATCTTGCTATTTATTGTTCATTTACCACATATTCAGGAATCCTAGTGATAGGATCATGCCTGAGTTGTTCTTAAAGAGAAAAAAAAATCCCTTAAAAGCTTACAGTGTAAGTATTTGTCCTGGTTTGAGTGAGAACAGAACTAATTCTGTTGAGTGATTTTACTCTTCAGCTCAGTTCTAACTGACTGCACTGCCTGAAGTCAGCAGCCTGTTTTCCCAGGCAGTGTCTGCTGCTGGCACTGATAACAGCCCATGGTTAGAGTTCCTACCAAGGATTGGTGTGCAGACCAAGGCCACTGCTGGATCTTGTGAACTGCATTGGGGGGTGCAGGGAAGTGAAAGGCAGCACCTGCAGGGAGGAATGGACAGGGCAGGTGACCCCAAACTGACCAGTGAGGGATTCCAGCCCATAGACGTCATATTTGGTATAAAGCTGAGGGATCTGGAGGGTCTATCTCTAGGGGCTCCCGGGCTCTTCTCCCCTCTTGGCCCGCTTTGCCAGCTTTGCTTGGCTTGACTCGGGTCCTCTTTCGGTTCCTTCCTCGGAGCATCCCAGGAGGACTCTGTCTGTTCTGCCTTCGATTCCAATCAGTGTGTTCCTGAATCCAGTAGCAGAATCCAGCTCCTGAACACAGCTCCCATCTGCTGCGGGGCTGTGTCTGGGACTCTCCCAGTGCCTGCTCCACAGCATCAGTGGTGACGGCGATGTAATTACCATCAAGGGGTTGGGTTCGATACTGGTATTGTATGTATTTGTATATATTCCATTTTCATTATTTTTATTTTCATTTTCATTCAAGCTGTTCTAGTTTCCTTTTCTAATCTCTTGGTCTCTCTCCCTTATTCCCTTTCTCTGCCCCTCTGGGGAGGGAGGGGGGTTAACAGAGAGCATCTGTTACAGGTCTAAGGGGCCACCCTGACCCCAAACCGTGACAGTATTACATTAATCATAATACAAGTACAGATGGAAAAGGGAATAGAAGGAAGCAAGAGCTAACTAGAGAGCTTTAGAAGTTTCCTTTATCCTTTGTAGTCATTGTGGTAAGTATCTTTAAATAGAATCTAAAGCACTGTAGTGGCTGGGAAGGGGAGTTAAAGCTCATCTGATGCAGGACACCAGAGGGACACACAGGGCTAAGCTGGAGAGAGGTGTAGCCTTGACCCTTTACTGTACTGGTCTTTGTGCTCCGCTTTCAGCCTGTGTTGGAGACAGGATGCTGGACTGGAAGATTCTCTGCTCACACTGACATTGGCTTCAATCATACTCACATTTTAGGGTGTTCAAAAGAAACCTCTTTTCCTAAGCATGAGTATAGCTTTGTGTGTGTGGAACAGCATAAAAGTGCTTGAAAAGTGCTTAAGCACGTGAGTAGAGAAATGCAAAGCTTGGATCACTGTTTTGAAGAAATGGGTTCTGAAACTGTTGCTTGAATGAACTTGGACCAACTTTGCAAAATGGAATTGAAGACCAGATTTAAAAGTGTCTCAAAGACTGTTTCTGGAATAATGGGAGGAAGGAGAAAATTTTAAATGTATGAATAAGAAGATGTGTAAATAATTTTTTTTTTTTTTTTTTTTTTTTTTTACCAAATCCACTATGACACTTTTTTTTTCGTGTGCTTCATTTGAAAAATTAGTAGATTGATCTTTTGCTAGTAAGAAACCAGATTCTTCAAGGTTCTTCACACCTTCAGAGGTTCTTGTGTCTCTGCTCAGCATGTGGATTCTGATTTTTTGAAGTCTGAAGGAAGTGATGAAGTAGTATTCCTGGTGCCAAGAACTTGCAAAGGGATGTGCAAATAACCTTTACTATGCTCACTGTCCCTACAAATGACATCTTCTATTAAATGTTCTTCACGTTGCTCCCCTCTGAGTTGTGTCACTGCAGTAAGACTGACGCCCAGCTCTGTTCCTCAGCTAGTTTTCACAGCAGAGTATGACATTATTCCATTTGGTCTGCACTTTGTCTTTTTTAAAAAAATACTCATATGATTCACACAATGGAAGCAGAAACAGAAGGTATCACAAATATTGTATCGTCATCTGTTATATTTTGAGAGTTGGTTAAATATTGACAAAAAATGTTAAGACATGAGAAGAAAGGCAGTGATCATTGTGATAGAGTTCATGTTGAAAAAACCTACTTCTTGATCCATATGATTCTATAAATTCTCAAAAGAGGTTCTATCAGTTACTCCAGATGAAAAATGTTTGAACCTTCTCTCCCTCCTTTTTTTTCTTGGTTTGTTTTCTTTTGTCTTGTTTTTAATGTAACACAAACTTCCCCTGACAGTCCTGATCAGTTCTACCCATTAAAGGTGCCATGCTATCGCTGAGAAATTTACCATAAGTATATTATTTTTGTTGTTAGAATGGCTGTTTCTCCTGGGAACATTAAATTCTATTAAAATCACTATGAAGATAAATTAGAACTCTTTCTCAAATGTGGAAGTTTTGCATACGGCTTTTTGATGTGCTCTTGGTGGAAATTTCCAGATTTGGTAGTCATGGCTAGCGAATGTTAGATGGAGAAGCCTGCTGTATTTGTCCATTTCATTTTGAAAGCAGTTTCTTCATAGTTTTAACATTAAAATGGAAGAAAATAGGGGTATTTTTATATAAGGTTTTCATAATGATATCTACCACGCATCCCAAGTGTCTGCACATGCTGTGTGGCTGTGCACAAGTGCGTGCTGACTGCAGGAACTATCCGAGAACTGGTGATTGTCGGCGTGTCCAGCACAGGACTGTCAGGCTCTGAGGTGTCCAGTTCCAGTTCTGAGTACTGTTGCTCCAGCACTACACCCTGTTCTATAATCTTATTTTCTTCATTAAACGGTGTAAGAATTATTAATGCTTTAAAATGTAATATTAGCTACCTTACTATCTTACGTAAAATGTTGCGTTATACTTGCCATGAAGTTATAAATCTTAAAAATAGATTTTATTTAAATTATTTTATCGTTAACCCTGTAGTTGAAATTTATCAGTTGTCAGGTTAGCTGCATGAGTTGCTCTTCACGTTTGAAATATAATTATTGTGTAACAGCAATGTAATTACTATCTTTGTCAAAACTACCTGGAATTTTTCGTTTAAAACTTATTTTTGGTAGGAGGCTGACTGAATATTTAATTAATTTGTGCTACTTTTCAACATTGGTTTTGGATTTCAGTTCCTCAGTAAAGAGGGTTTGAGAAAGACCGTTCTTTCTCCTCGCTTCAAAAAAGGATTTTTTTTTTTCTTTCAAAGTCATTGTTACATGTTAATGAGTTTTAATTTTATTTTAAAAATAATATAAAACAAAGTTTCATATTTCAAATAGAGATCTTTTGAATTAATGTATTACTATTTTATTAATGATAGGTCAAGAAAGGCATATTGACAAAAGCGGTAGATTGCAAAATTTGTTCTTCACACAGTCTTAATAACTGTAAAAGATATTTTTTTAATTAGTTTAGATTTGTTTATTTAATATGTCCCTTTTACAGCTGACTGATTTTCTTGCACCCTGTCATAATCAGTATCTAACAGAAAGTATGCTAATAAACAAAATGGAGTCCAGTAAAGATACAATCCCATATTCTGTGTAATAGTAGGGAAAGCAAAGTGATGAATCAAAAAGCAGTAACATTAGCAGAATGTGGCATAAACTTCCTGGTATTTTTCGCTTCTTTTGCAGTGTCAGATCTCAGACAGACTAACAGTGTCTATTTATTTAATTTTCTGCTTTTTTTCTGGATGAAGAAAGGGCATACTTGAAGGCAGCAGTAACATACTAGAGTGTTCAGCAAAATTAAAATTGGTTCCCTGTAAAGCAGAGACTCACTTAAAACAAATTAACAACCTTATGTTGCAGCAAAGATGATGCTTCTTGAAAATAAAATTAAAAAGGCTTTGCTGTTAACAGTGTATTATATTTTCACAGGTATCCAAATTACGAGTTTATCAGTGATAACTCCATATCCTGGTCAGCAGGACTTCATAACCGATACACTGAAAACTCCCTAAGAGGTGTTATTCTGGATATTCACTTTTTGTCTCAGGCAGACTTCCTGGTCTGTACGTTTTCATCCCAGGTAAACCTCAATACAAATACAATATAGAGTATATGTACCGGTTCTAAATCTTAGTGTTCTTCATGCTCCTGTTCTCTTCTTCTTGGTGCTAAGTCATGAAAATTTCAGGGGAGAATTTAAGGCTCTGTGATATGCTATGTGAGCATTTAGAGAACTGTGAACGCTGGTTGATTACTTCAATTGATGTTACTGGCTTAATTAAGACATTGGAAATAAACAAGAAATAATATTAAACATGTTTAAGAGTTCCTTGTTTTGCATAAAGTTAAGGTATAACCTATATACATCCATTTCTACACAGCTTAGTGAAGGCATATAAAATAAGTAAAAATATTTTTAAACATGTTTAACACTTCTTAATTCTGCATAAAGTTAATGTATAACTTGTGTCTATCCATTTCTACACATCATTACAGTGTACTACAGTTCAAACATGTCTGCTGTTGCCTTAGCTGATTGTGGGAATGGAAAAGAATGAAGAAAGCAGACATTTAATTTCTCTTCAGCCTATTACATTTCTAGCAGCAGTGTAGTAAATGTGAATTCTGGCCACTGTCATCCACAGAGACTTCTTGTGGCAGATAATTATATGCTGCAGGCTTCGTTTCTTGAGTGGTCTGATGAAGCAAGTTGGAGCCTGTTAGAAAACTGCATCAAATAATTGTGATTGTTGGCATTTTCTTATTTATCATGTCATTGTATATTAACTTCATATATCTTGATAAGCTGTTTTAAAAAGCTGGTTTAAGACAAAAAAATACCAGAAAGCAGTATTTTGTGGCTGATGTGCTGACCCACCTAATTCAAGTACGGCAAAATGTGATGGAAATCAGAGTGAATGTTTTTCATCCCCTGTTGTCATGTAAGCTCTCAGATGTCACTCCTGGTTAGGAAAGCATTCAACAAGAGGCGGTGATCGACTGTGTTCACAAGTGATTGTACTGTTACTAAGAAGTGAACACAAAAGCTGAAAGTTAAAATTCACTTCATAAAGAAATGTTTTTCACAACCTCAGTTGTAAATTGTCTTCTGCATTGTAACAAGCATAAGAGTAGTGCTAACATAGAGCCAATACAGTTCATCTTGACAGCCAGAATTCTTAGTAATATTACCATGGCAAGAAGACAGCAGAAGCAGAAAAAGTATAGAAAAGCCTCTTATCCCTCAACCGTGCTTGTGGATACATTTTTTGAACTGTTCACCAAATCCGGTGACAAAAAAAATGCCATCTTAAAGCATATTTAAAGGTTATTAATACAGGCTACTTCAGACCAAGACGTAAATAAACTTAAAGTAAAACTTCAAGTGCACTTTCCTAATAGTGTTTGATTCCACTGACACATGTCCACTGAATGCATATATCATCAGCTGTGACCTAGGGCTGTAGGTTGTGAATGCCACGTGGGCTTTGGCATAGAGGTAGTGCATACTCTGAGGGGAGAATTATGTGGTCTTGGATAAAGACTTAATAAGGAATCTATAACAATTTCTGCTATTATTATATTCAGATAGCTGTGTTAAAAGTGGTAAATGTTTGCTTTAAATAAAACACTGGGTAGATACAGAAGAAACATTTAAATACAGGCTGGACAGAATATATTGTAATTGAATTGTAAGTGTTGGAGTCATTCCAAAAGGAGAATACATGTTAAAATCCATTGGAATAATAGTCGAGGTGGTACAGTTTGATGGGGACCTCTGGAAATCATCTGGTACAACCCCTTTTGAGGGTGCCTCTGAGGCACCTGATATCTTTAAGTCTCATTCTGTATCTCCTTGCATTTGCCAATAGATGCATTTGCTTTTCCAGAGTTGCAGGAAGTTCTACTGTAGTCTAGGAAATCCTGTATTAGACTGTTACTCTCAATAGCTGAGACTATGAATTTGATCCTACCATTTACTTAATTTACTTGGGGCAATTTCTGGTGCTTTAATAATTCAAACACCTGAGAATTCATTTAGCACCAGTTTTGCTGGTCATGCAACAATGTGGGTCTCTACAGTATTTTGATATATTGGGCTTTTAAAAGTCTGCTGCAGGTTTTCCCACTGTTTGGAAGGATTTCTCTTTTATGGATTTAAAATTTGATCTTCTGATCTCTAACTTTTTAACTACTATTCCTGTACTTTCATCAATGAAATCCACAGTGTGGTAGGTACTTTGGCATGGAACGTAAGCAAAATCAGGCTGTGAATGACCATCTTTTGTCCAATCTCTATGAAGAGAAAGTAAGGCTAGGAAGGTAGTCTGGTTTGTTTCCAATGTGGTTTTGGACTTCCACATTAAACAGTTGTGTGCTGACCTTTTCCCCATTTCTTTTCCTTGCCAAAAAGAGACAAAACTTAATTACAGAAGTATTAAGAGAAGATTACAGTACATGTGAATAGAATCAGGGTCTTTGGGAAGTCCCCTATATTAATTCTTATTTATGCTACCAAGGTAAATAAGTACTGATATAAACTGAAGAATGGATACTTCATTAAAAACTGTTGTTTAAGGAACAAGGCCCATCAAGTGATGTGAAGTCAACAGAAACAATCGACCTTGGTGCTGTATTTCAGCAACATTGCATTAATTGAGATGTATAGAAAAGCCACATGGTAGGTACTTCCACAAATCCTAACACAGTAGCAGAATTCAAATTGCACATTATAACAAAGAGCATTTTTTGTCTCTTCAGTGTTCATTTAGATGAAATCGTAGCTCTCTCTGCCTGACGTATTTTTCTTCATCATCTCATTTCCTTTCAGGATTTATTAGTCTTTGTATTTTGCATTGTACATGGAAGTATACAGGCTGCAATACAAGGGAATCTGTGAATAAAAAATGGGAGGCTGGCTTTAACTGTAATCCTGCATGTGGATTCTTCGCCTACTGCCCTCGACAGCTCACAGTTTAGTTAACCCAGGTTTGGCACTACAAAGGAAACAATTGCTCAGAGGAGATGTATGTTTTACGTCAGGTATGCAGGAAACTTACAGTTGC
Source organism: Ceryle rudis (assembly GCA_033439905.1). Taxonomy (NCBI): domain Eukaryota; kingdom Metazoa; phylum Chordata; class Aves; order Coraciiformes; family Cerylidae; genus Ceryle; species Ceryle rudis. Next base: position 51,962 of record JAAGNO010010002.1, on the reverse strand, counting down.
TGGAAAGCATTTCTACTGAAAAAGATACAAAAACTTTTACACAGTGTGTGTGCGCCTGTGTGTGAGTGTGTGTGGGGGGTTGTCCTCCTCCTGGGGTGCACACACACGCAGAGACAAAACATCAGAAACAGTCGCAGAAGCTGTAAAATGAGTAACCTCTTACCCATGTATGGGTAATCAAATTTGTTTCTGTATTACGGGGTGTAACAACTACTTTGAAATAATTAACTTCAACCTGATCTTCTGAAAGCTACGTTTGAAAAGTATTTCAGAGATCAGATGGAGAGGGATAGAAGGAAATCTATCGCATTTTTAAAGGAAACACCTTTCGTAAAAAACCTAGGGAAGTACAAATATGTCTACTTTGATCAAAGTTCTATTCACACTGTCTTCAGAGGGAGAAAAGTAAAATCAAGCTTTGCTATACTGATGTAGACTGAAAGTGATGAAAGAGCTCAAATGCTGCTTCATACTGAAGAAATCTGCTGTATTGTTACTTTATCAAGGTTACACAAAAATCAGTGAAAGATACAGTAATGTGGATTTGAAGTCAGAAAGGTCACAGCAGCCAAATCAGACACCTGACAGAAAAGAGTTTTCTAGCCAATTGCTGAGAAGAGCTTTGTTTAATGCAGCAACAACCTTTTGTGTTTCTGGCAGCTCTGTGAGATGCAGCGCGATTTCAATGTGGGGACCTGTTTTCAGTCTGAAGAAAATTCCCTGCATAAAATGTGATACATTGACACTTCATAATGCATCTTTCTTCTCACCAACATCACTATTCTCTTGCCGGATTTCAGTTTCATGTAGTCGTTTTCCAAGTTGCCAACAGTCATAATTCTGTCACTGTTCTAACATTAACAGCCTTTTAAAGCCTTCACTTCTGGAACTGCTTGATTGTGAAAATGGGAGCTTCCTTTATAAAAGTAAATGTAAAGCCTCATTTTAGCATAATAAATCATGAAAAAGTAAGTTCTAAATGTTCAAAGAGAAGTAGTGGTTTTGTTAATAGTAGAAAAGGAAGATGGATTTGCTTTTACATTTGATTATGTATCATTCATTTTACGAAGTAGGATGACTATTGTTCGTAAGATAGCTAATGTTCATACAGATGCTTTGAGTTTTTACTGAGCAGTAGACTGCTATAATTATTTCTCTATTTATTTATTTACCAAAACTGACCAGTGGAGTACTAATTAAAATGCTGCAAAACTCATTGCTTCTTATTACTTAATGTGCAGGGGTTTTGGTTCTGTGGATGGATTTTTTTGTTTGTTGACTTGGACATTCCAACACTTGATCCTCTTGTGAAATGGATTTGTCACACCTTGGTTGCTGGCTTCTGGGGTATATTGCAGGCACACACAATATTCATGACTCCTCTTCTGTTTTTATTTCTAAGGTTTGTCGAGTCGCCTATGAAATTATGCAGACATTGCATCCAGATGCTTCAGCGTATTTCCATTCTTTGGATGATATCTACTACTTTGGGGGACAAAATGCCCACAACCAGATTGCTATTTATGCTCATCATCCACGAACTGCTGATGAAATTCCTATGGAACCCGGAGATGTAATTGGAGTAGCTGGAAACCACTGGGATGGTTATTCCAAAGGCATCAATAGGAAATTAGGAAGAACAGGCCTGTACCCGTCTTATAAAGTTAAGGAGAAAATTGAGACAGTCAAGTATCCTACATACCCAGAGGCTGACAAGTAGATCAGAAGGAAGACATTCGCAGTAATTCTCAACTTTGATTGGTTCGAACCAGTCAACGCACTAACTAATGGTTTATATGGGATTTGAATTTGCATTTTAACATGCAGTTAAAATCAAAGCCTTTAGCAATGAAACTGGATAAGAAACTGAGAGCAAATGGATGGGCTATTCTCTGAACTGAAACATCTTTTGTTATATGCACTCTCACACATGCACACACAAACCCACATACAAGAGGAAAACGGTTGTTTTATACTTTCTGTCTCTTTTCAGGATTTGTCCCGGTCATTAGTCTTACGTGAGCTTTGGGCTCTTTTCTCTGCCATTAATTGACAATAATGTTCAGACTTACAACACTGCCACATTGTGTAATTTGAGTGATATGAACATATTTTGTATGTGCAAAATTTAAAACATGGTGCCTATATTTGAAAAATTTGTGACCTTTTTAGAAGAGCCATGCCTGTTTCATGATGGGCAAGAGTCAGTCTTCAACTGGTGTTACCGTGACCACTGAACTTGCTTCAAACCACAGATTCGCATTTCAGACTAGATTTCTTTACAGATTTCTTTTTAGCATTCCATTGATTACGTCTCATCAGTCATAAAATAAAGGATACATCCAACAATAAAATAGTCACTGTCTGGTAGGAACTTTTGTAAAGCAATGCCACAAACAGATTCTTTAGTACTGATAATGTTTCTGCACATTACCTTTGATTGAAAAGAAAACCAACAGCAAACAAACCATAAAACCTACAAAGAAAAAGTAGCTGGTATTTCATTGAATTTTTAAATGCTTATTATGTAGTACAACAACTGCTTCGTGGCCCAGTGTTGCTCAGTTCTGTGGACAGTGGGTTTTAACAGGATGACTTCAGTGGCTCAGTCTCTTAGATTTATTCTCTAGCACTATTCTTTACCTTCTGTGTTTCTCTTTTGAAAAGATGGAGGTTTTTAGGGTATTATAAATCGTCTCTTACCATTTTGGCATTGAATGTAGTTACTTTTAAGTAAAATACTTCAGGTTATCCCATTTATAGAACCCATGGATCTAGAGTACTCTAAAAACATCAAACAGTTTACCCCAAAAATAGTAAGTTCCAAGAAAATAGGCACAAGGCTAAATTTTTATGCATGACATAAAATCATTAGTAATTCTTAGTGTTTTAAAATCTGTTGCTAGTCTGCTGTCTATTAAGAAAAGGGAAAATTTACAAAACAATTTTACAAACATTTGTAGATTTGGGGGTTGTGTATATATATTTTTAAAATGTACAGGATATCAAGAGATTATTTCCAAATAGAAAGAATATTAATAGCATTATACAGGTTCTTGTGCAATCTGATCTGGAATACTGGAAATGCGGAGAATATTTGCTATTCGGATACTGACAAAACTCAACATGAGTAAAGGTTAGAAAAGCATCACTGATGGACCTTAATGAAAGAGTTAAAAAGATGTTTATGAGTAGACCAAGGACAGCCGTTCACATAAAGAATGGATGCACTTGACCATGAGTACATTTTAGACTGAAAAGTAAAAGGAAATCTCTGGCGGTGCGAAGTTCAGCAAGTCTTCCAATTGAAATAGTGGTGAGTAAGATGGAACTTGATTGATACGTGAAGGAATTAACAAAGTAGTTCTCTCTGACGTTACTTGCAGGACTGGTCCTGTATATCCCTTCCAGATATGTGTTCCTCAACTGAAAAACTGGTTTTTGTCTTGAAAAAGAATAACAAAATCAAACTTGAAAGCTGCTGTGGAGAAACAAGGTAAATTGCCTGGTAGTAGTATTAAATAGCCTTATCGGTAAAGATTAGTGTAGATACCAAATGGGTTTTAAAGACAGATTGAAGGATAAGGGCAAATGAGTAAGAGTGGCCACAAAATGCTAAAGACAGTGAATTTTTGTTACTAAAGATGGCTAGAGTTAATCCATGCTCCTGTATTTTGGAACTACTGTTCGGTGTTAGGTTCCTGTGTGAGTGATTCTGATAAATTTTCCACTAACTTTACCAAACTTGTGGTGTTTCAGACTTACAAATACAGGCTAAATTATAAGCCTTTTTAAACTTAAATTTGAATTGTACATATAAAGGTATTCCTACTTCCCTTTTCAACTTGGAAAAAAAAAATGCAAACTCACAGATGTTTCTTCCTCAAAGATTGGTTCAATGTATTTTATCCTTGGGAAAACAAACTTCATTATTTCTCCCCAAGTGCTACATTATTTGTTTGATACTATAGATTTTGAAAATATTTTGGGTTTGAAGCTCTTCAGTTACAGCTTCAGAGCTCATAATTTCCAGCTAATTTCTTAAGAATTTGATGCAGAAATAGTATTCACAAATGAATTGATATTTGAAAATTCCTCCCTGGTCAGGCAACTATCAGGAAAATATCACTAAAGAAGATAAATAACACAATATGTCAGATGATCCCAAAGGCAAGAGATCTTTTGATGTAGTAACAAGAGAACTGAGAACATTGATGTTACAGAAGACATACCTGTATAATGTGGCAAATCTTCAACAGGCTTTATCTGACAAAATATTGGCAAGGTACATGTGGCTTCTTACATAGTCTAAGTACCTAATGAATAATTAGCCTGTCATCTTTGAGAAAATTATCATGCAATGGTATGAAATTATAAAATTATTGTCAATTAAGAAATGTACTTATGTAGATGCTATGACCTTACTCCCCTGGGCTGTATGGTCCTCTGGTGCTTATAATGCAGTACCTCTCAGAGGAGGACACCTAGCAATAGGCTGCTTACGAGGTGCATCTGTTTCTAAAGATTTGTTTCCTTTAAGACTTGCAGTTAGTTACATCTTGCAATCCTGGGACCTCAGGACATCAAAACTGCATTTGTTTTCTATTAAACAAAATGAACATTACAGACTATTCTAGGTTACAGTGGAGTCCAGGTAGTATGGAAGGATCCATAGGTAAAGAAAATAAGACCCCCAGATTTTTATCGTAGCTCACAGAAAAATGAAGTAACAGAAAATAAAAATTTTGTCTGAAATGCCTGAAAGCAAGCTGAATATCTTGAAAGCTGTGAACTCCTGAAGGTACTAGCCAGAATGCTTGCGAGCAAGTAAGTCTACGTCTTGTTTCTTCTGTTCGCTTTGTAGCTCTGCAACAATCCAGTTATGTAATTTTTGCCTCATGCCCAACCACCATGTCTGACATCCGTAAAACAGACAGCCCTGATACTCTCTTAAACAAGCTAATGTCTAATTAAATTTTTCCTCTTTAAGAAGCATTTGTGGTGTGTGTGTGTGTGTGCACGTGTTGAGTTCATAAAATAGAACGTGAACAGTACGTTTTGCTAATTTATATTGTCATTGTCACATCCTCTACAATAACTTACTTGCCAGGTAAATGTCTTTGGAAACTGAATATTCTACTTGCTTCTTGCCATCTGGGCTTAGAAAATTTACTCTGGGTAGTTCAGTTAACTAGTCTTCTGTGACGTTGGTGCGCCTGGGCTCAGCAGCAGCAGTTTGCAGCTACCAGCACAATTACCTCAACCTGAGTTCTGTCCTTATTTTCAGTGCAGCCTATAGGCAGTTGTGTGGGATTCCTCATCTGCCTCTACCAACACCTTGTCCCTGTGAACTGCAGAGTATTACGGTTTTGTTCTGAAGCATGATGTTTTATTTCAAAATTTCTAAGTATTTACCTTCAGAGAAGTTGTTTTTCTATCCATTTGACCATGGAATTTTAAGGAAATTTGCAATTACCGAGAAAATTTGTCTCTTTTAACAGTTTTTCAGAGAAGAGAACCGATGATACCTTTCCTTATGAGAGATTCACAATGTGAGAGTTTCCTCCATAATGGATTTTGTCTTCCTGTAGTGTGCAATTATAAAATAAGTATCTTGTCTTATGAGCTAGGAACTAAATATAAATATAGGAATAGGATATAAAACTGAATTTTTTCATTACAAATTTTTGATAAGGGGAAGGAGATTTTCCCTCACACCAGTGGAGTAGCACCTACCATTTGGAACCTGTTCAAAACAGTGCATTGAAATTCTGTTCTTCCAGGCCATAAGTTTCCTTGCCATGCAATCCCTCAAGTGTCTGAAGAATCCAGGTAAAAATCGTTTGCTCATTTTGGGAGGTGGGAAGGAGAGAGTTTAAGATGACAACATGATACTGTACTTTTAATTTAAGTTGCTATATCACTTTATAAAGGCACAAATAAACCTTTCAGTGATGGATTAAGGACTTCTGCCAGCAAAATCATTCTGCTCTCTGACAGAAACATGCAAAACTTCCATCCCCCTTTTGATTTTGCTTTATACCAATTTCATCATGCTGCTTATACTCTGGTCATTGGTTGTTACTATATCACAGTTTCATTCCTTCTTGTGTGGCTTGAGAGTAGGCCGTCAAAGGACACAAAATTTGTTTGGTTTTCTTGTCATGTTGAATTAAAATTGCACTTAAAACACACAAAAATTCCATTTCCTTAAGGCACTGCTAGAATTCTAACTGTAGTCTACAGATTTTTGTCAGGGCCCCCTATATGTACTTAAAAGTTGGAATTATAGTACCCTTTTCATTTCTGAATAGTATGAAACGTGGCACTGCATGATGTCAATGAGAGGATAGTATAAAATTCCCCCGCCTGCAAAACCCCTCGTCTGTTTCCCTGCGTCACTGGTTGCATTCACAGTGTGCAAGATTATCTCAGACTCAAAGTACTTAAGGCAGAGGTTTTCCAACATTGCTGCAGGCATCTGAGAGTTCCTTCCATTGAGGTGTCTGCTGGTCTTTACTTTTACATGTACCTGGCAATGCTGCTGATGTTTGCTCTTCAGTGGAATCCTACAGAACCTTTATTTTGTGTGCTCGTCTCCTTTGACTTGGCTTCCTGTCAGAAGGATCCTGTTGCCACTGCAGTTCCAGCACGTTTGGAGGATGGTTGTTTGCATCAGAATGTGTTACCCATTGCTCAGAAGTAACCACGCTCTTAGACTGACTCCTGAGGAGACTCTGTTGAGAGGAGGAGCTTTCTCCTCTGGACTATACTGAACTGGATTTACTTTCAATTTTGCATGATTTTTCAATTTTATACAGACTCAAGATTTTGATTTTATCTTACTATGTTTATGAGGGGTTTTCTTGAGCATGGTGAGACAAAAGTCCCAGCTATTCTGCATTTCCTTCAAGAAGTACATTGGACCTCACCCCATTTCCTCTTATTGTCTTAAAAACATCCTTCAATCGCACCATTTTAATAGAATCGTCTAGATCACTGTTTCTTGAAGACTATGACATTTTTATGCTCTTCCATTATCCCCACTGGCTACTTGCGTCTGAGCCTGCTGATCTACTATGATTTTATGAGTCACCTTTCTGCTGACTGTGTTTTGATTGCTTTGCCTAGTAGCTAGTGGTCATTTCTTGACCAAGAATCCAAGGGACAGCAAGTGTCCATATTTGATTGTTATAATAATGTAAAATTATATTTCTTGCAGGTGTTTGTGGGGTTATTTTGGTTTTGGTTTGGGTTTTTTTTTTTACAAAATGCAGTTCAGACTTGTGGGATTAAATCAACAGTGTTTCTTCTTGCCTCAGATGGAGTTCATTGTTCACTATCAATTCTTAAAATGATTTTTGTTTATGACTAAACCTCAATTATTCAACAAAGATAAACAAATCTTGTTAGGCTGGCTTAATTTTTTTTTTTTTAAACCTATGCATCACTAGAGATTATACAGAGGCCAGAGTGAGTGAAACTTCATTTCGTGGATTTAGAACCAATGGTTTTATATACTTAATTTATTCTTTTGTTCATATTCAACAGAAAAAAAGTATTTTCTAAATATTAAAAAATTGTAGTTAGGACATATCTGCCTGCTCGAAAGGGATTTCTCTAGGGCTGCTGATGTACTAGGACTGCTCTTTATTACACTGATTCATATTAGCTCATGGTTAAGGTCCCTTCCAACCCTGACAGTTCTATGATTCTACGTTCTCATGTTTCTGAGTCTGTTCCTCATTCCTTTTGTCTGATTTTTGGATTATAAGATTTATGATCCAGGAGTCTCCTTTTTCTGTGTGTGCTTCCACCACTCTTGTCACCGTGGGATACTTGTTCAGTAGGATCCCTAGGGGGCACAGTAATATGAATAATAATTGAGTCATAAAATGGATTATTTAATCTGTAATACTAATTCAACATGATTTTGTAGTGTTTGCTTTTATTTGTTGCATTCATATTTTGTTATATATATTGCTTATTTTCCCTCATGTCTATTGAAAGAAATTTTTTAAAACCAAACCAAACCAAAACCAAACAACAAACACAAGCCCAAATATGAGAAGTTGAAATCAGAAAGTATTCTTAGTTCCTTCCTACCTGCTGATGACCTTTGTTATTGATTGTATATTTACATGTTTGGTTCTGAAACAGCACAGTGATTTAAGAACTTACCCTGTGTACTTTGTTTGCTCTCATTTCTTCTCTTGGGACTTGGTAACTCCACACATCTGCTAAATCTGTTTCAGTGGCAACTGAAACAGGTTCTTAGCTATGCCACTGCTGATTGGGTTGGTGTATATTAATCAATGAGAATTTTGGAAGTAAATATAAATGTATATCCTTCATTTCGGGGTGTTTAAAATTGAATGTAGGAAAGAAAGTGTAAGAACAATTGGAATAATAGGCTTTTACCACCTTCTGGTGAACTGGCTAGAGCTTAATCATGACCTTTTTTGTTCTCAAGATAGCACATTGCAGGAACATGCTATGGAGAGACAGATGCATACACCATAGACAGTTATGTATCCTATGCATAGGAAGGGATGAGATCTGTTGAAGAGCCATGAGAAGCCTCTAGAAGATGAGAATGTGACCAAGGTAATGGTTGGCTTGACATGAAGGTCTTCCACTCTTTGCTTTGTCTGCTGATGTGATTGACTGAAGGTCTTGTTCTACTTCTCTTCCTGGGCTGTCCACTTGGGATTCATTTATCAGGCATACATTACTTTATCATCACTTCTTACTGGGTGGATATTGGTTCCGGAACATGCTGTTCCTTTCTAATGAAGTGCATCCTGTTAATGCAGGTGCTCTGCTGCACTCCCTCTGCAGTAAAACAGTCTGGGTTTTCTCAGTGCAGTGTTCAGTTGATGTTGGTCTCCCTTCAAAGTTTCCTTTGAAACATTTCCTTTAAGTAAAACCACACACAATGATTTTAAAAAAGAAAATACCATTCTTTGCCAATTTGAGTCTGGTGTTTTATTTCCAAGATATTTGTAATAAGCCTTGCTGACCAACAAAACCAGAAGGGCTGTAGCCAACAATTTGGTGTTGAAATCAAGCTTTAAGCTGCTGCTAGTGTTTCTGGCTCTTACTGCTGTTTGAGAAACAGTGGTGACCTCCTTGACAGTAGACATACGGAGTTCAGAAAAATCTAGTTTGGGCTAGTCCCATGTGATACACTTTTTCCTACCCCCCCTTCCACATTTTTGCCTAATTCTGTTTTAATCCAGCTTTATTTTGTTTTTGAATTTATCTTGCAGTTGTAGGCGTCCAGCACAATAGTGTTGTCCGTGCTTGAAAGGCAGTTGTCAGTGAGTTTTCTAAATGTGCTGCTAGCATGAGGCACAGCAATGCCCATTAATCGCTTCATTTATGCAGTATCTTCTCCAGCAACTTCTCTTCCAGTGCTGCCAACTTAATTTCTTTGTTTCCAACTGATTTCCTTCCTGTCTCTGTCTTACATGTAGGGTGGTCTTCTACTCTAACCATTCAAACCCATAAAAAACCCCTGCATAAAACAGAAAATTAAATGCGATTAAATTATCAACACATGATTTTTTTAAATCAGATTTTAACTTCATGTATCTCATTTTTTAATTCTAAATTCTCTGAATCAAAAAAAAAAAACTTTGTTACTGTTCTGTCTTCTTAATCCTGTAACAAGGAATAATACACAAAAAGGTTTCTGGAGGAGTAAAGCTTTTCCAAAAGCAGTAGATCATTTAGGCCTAGTGCAAATATAATAATAATAATAAAAAAAAAAAAGAAATCCCATTAAACTCCTTTAAAAGTAGAACTGCATAAAAGATTACTCTGGATGCCAGAGTAAGAAATACACACAATTATATTTTTTTTTTCCCCTAGTTGTCCCCTGTTGGTTTAAAGAGCTCATCTGAGTTGCTGATTATCTGTGAGGAATCAGCATTAATTAGCATCTGCTGAACTGGCCAGACTGGTGAGTGTACACACCGCTGATAAGAAATTTCATCTTGAGACGTTTTTAATCTTAACACAAAATTACCCTGATGTTCTGTGATAGCATTTACCATTCTGCATCTTGAGGTTTTCAGATAACCACTAGTGGGTGGTATATGACATGAATGGTAGAACTTCAAGTATATCCATCTGGAAAGAGTCAGAACAGCTGTCGATGCATACGGCAGTACATTGGTATGTCAGGTTAATTAATCATTTTAATTTCAGTTACAGGGTGGGCAAAGTGGATCCCTGTTTATTGCACAGCGGTCTGGCTGACAAATGATTTCTGAAATACTTGTCCATTTTAACTGGGATGTTTTTGTTAAAGAACAGTAGCTGTGACTCACAACAGATTTCCATATTGTTTTGGCTTGAGGTCTGCCACTTGTTTATTATGGCATACACTCCATGACTGAATAATAAGGAATGGAAACTATACCTTATATTGCAGACAGGTTTAGAGGATACTTGAATCCTACCCCACAGCCAAACAAATTGCTTTGGGGATACTCCCCAAATCTTTTAAATTAAGAAAAGAGTAAGTTATTAGATAAAAAGGCTCATATTGAGTTCAGAAAAAAGTCTCTGCTCTGGAGTGTTCAAGCTTTCTACCTGGGGGAGATTTAGCTTTCTAAAAGTGCACCAGAACAGTGTGTTGCACCCATGTTTGCTCATTACTGGTATGAGGATCCGTTCGTTTTAGGTTACTCTGATCTTAAGCTTTGCTAGAATTCCTAATGCATGTCAAGATTGCAGTTGTATAGGACAATGTAACAACAGTATGCTACAACAGCAAGCCAGAGTTCTGCATATTTCCAAATGTGTTTTCCTCCTGTACCCGTTATTAGGGCTCTGGAACGGCTGCATGCGTGAGTTGCCAGACTACCATGTCAACACTGAAGGTCACTATTGCCAGCATGCTTGCAATTGCAGAAAACCTTTTTCTAGGGATCACAAATGGGAATTCCCTAGATGAGTGATCCATATTTTCAGCAGTAATATTATTTAGCTACATATCTGTTTGCAATAAAAGGAAACAAGCCATTTTTTGGAGGTAGTTGGAATCTTGTCTTTTCCTGAGGATACCTTTTTGATTCCAGAGTCAGGTGTGCTGACAGATGCATTCCTTACAGCCTTGCTTCTGAGACGTCTCAGAAATTAGGTAAAACACTTTAAACTGAGGATTTCCACACAAACAAGACAGTCTTAGTTCACAGGGTTCAAATTCTCTGCCTGTTTCCTGTAAAAAAAAAAAAAAGGTCATTTTTTAACTGATGACAAAATACTAGTTTCACACACCAATGTTTTTCAACTGTACCTAGTAAGATGTCTTTAGTATGCATTTCTGACCTGTGCAGGCTATGCTCAATAAAAGGTTAATGTGAACACCAAGAAAAAAATCTACAAAGAAAAACTCATACATGGAAATAGAGATTTTTTTTTTTTTTTAATTGCGGCTACTGATGATAATTGCTGTGATTTTCTTTGCAAGCTTTGGGCCACTCCTAGGTTTTATTTCATGTGCACCATCCAGCAGTTAGTCTTCTGTTCTTTAGAAGGAAGTATCCTTTGTCTTCATACTCTTCAATGAAGTTTCTAAAATTTTAAGCTTGGCATGTGCTTCATGCATGTGTTGCCTTTCTTCATCTTTGTGTGATATGTATGTTTTTAAAGACTGAAACAGCTAGAACAGACGTTTGAAAGTTTTGGTATCAGAACTCCGGTACGCAGGCACATAGACTCCGTGTTTCATCATTACAAGGCTTCCATTAAATCACTACCAAAACTCCTGAAAATACTGATAAATATACACAGCTCAGACATCATCATGGCCCGCATCTTTACTTGGCTTTAATGAAGCTGTTCAAAATTTGCCTCTTTTTAAGAGACTGACAATTTCTCTAGTTTTCATCAGAGATTTTCAATCAAGATGTGCAGTGAGTGCAGTGCTGCGAGTGGTCAGAGACCACAGGGTAATCCCAGCAAATTCAACAATTTTCAGCAGCTTTGCTCATTGGCAAGTACAAGAAAATAACGCTGGCTTCTCTGTAGATCTTTTGCAAAGCATTTTGAACAACCGTTGTTCTGGGTATGTTTTCTAGCTAATCACTCCTTCCATCAGTACTGAAAAAGTTCTAATTTCTTACCTCATTCATTTATTGTTTGGGAGAAAATGACAATAGAATAGGAACAGACGCCAAGAAGAAGCAGCTAATTGCCTCTAACAGATTTACCTTTACAACATTCTGTTCCCACAAGTTTTCCACTTTTTTTCCAACTTCCCCCTTTGCTTCAGATTTATTTATACCTCATGAAGTCTATAATGGAAAAAAAATAAAGGTAGAATGTTTCCTTTATACCATGTGTCAGTGGCTAAGGTGTATTTAGAAGCTGAATGGTCTCGGTTCTCTGGTCTCAGGTGCAGGAACGCAAACGCAGCCCCTGTGGAATGCGCAGCTGGGAAACATCAGCTACTACACGGGTATGTAGTTCTTAGTTACTAAGGGTTTAATATTGAGAGAGATGTGCATTTTCTTTTCTTTCAATAGTTGTATAGATTTATTCCACTCCTCAGTATGTGGCCATGGACATTTTAGTTATCTGCCAGTCCACTCCTGGACTGTACTAGCTCTTCTGGCTGCTGGTTTTGAGGGTTTAGGGCAAGAGCAGCAGACCAGTCCTCTGTCAGTGCTTCCTCTCATAGCATTGGTTAAGAGATGCAATAATCAGCAGTGCTTTTTCCCAAATACATAGTTTCCAAATTCACAGTAACATTTTTCTTTTTTAGCTATCACCGACTAGGATTATTTATCTGTGTTCTAGAATATGTATATATATTATTCTGTCCATTTTTTAGGCTTTTTATTTTGAGAGAATGTTGGTAGAGCAGATTGAGTGCTTTTCTGAGAAACCTTAAGTAACCCCTGTAAGGATTTCTTCCATTATTGTCCACATATTCACAATCAGTGGTGACCACACTAGATGAGCAGATGGCAATGTAAATGATGCATGTTTGTTACCATTTAGCCCTGCTCCTTTTGGTTCCAGGTTCCCTATAGCTTTATAATTTGATCTTGCCAGAACTCGGAGCCTGCTCAATTATTTTATTGAAAGCAGTATTAGTTTTCCTTCTTCATTAAATTAGAAATAACACTATTATGAGGTCTTAAGGAGACCTGAACTGCAGGTCCTGGGATTATGGACTAGATACAAAATTTAGCTTCAGTTGTTGCTTAGAGTAATTGCAGTTATTCTAGCACTACTGCAGAATCTGGTCTACTTCAGTAGACATCTATATATCTATATATCTACTGATCTGTACATCAGTAGTCATCTATATAAGCTATAGCTGTTATTGCAGTGTTGTCATATCACTGAGCAAAGCCACAGAATTCA